>OZ030005.1:7476059-7528559 GCA_964023405.1 Apodemus agrarius | reverse complement strand
CATAGACACATCCAGGCAAACAAACAAACAAACAAACAAACAAACACAAAAACCCCTCGTGGAATAAAAGCAAATCTAGACGAAAGGAAGGAAAGAGGTCTCCTAGTCTAATGGCGGAGCCTTGCCCCGCTCCATGAACGGCTAGACCGAGGGCAGGCACGTTTCCTTGACTCAAGGCTTAGGGAGTCACCACTGGGCAGCGGACGTGGTCGGCAGAGCTTGTTCGGCGCCGTGGACCCACGGTTCCCGCCACAGGACGTTCATAACTGACCGAGCCTGTTACCCCAGCGGCAGGGATCCGGAGGCAGGAGGATCAGAACTGCAACGGCGTCCTCAAATCCTTGCCCTTTTCTGGGGATAAAGCTTGCACATGCTCTCCCGGCTCTGATGGAGGAGTCAGGCAGTGCAGCCCTGCGAAGTCTAGTCTGATGAGAGAGGCAAGACCCAGACTGACCTCCGGGGGGCGTGCTCGCTCTGTTCCAGCGCGGGAAAACCCCTTCCTCCCTCTGTCTCTCCGTTCCTTTATTCCTTCCTTTCCATAGGTTCTTGCTGTAGCCCAGGCTAGCCTCAGGCTCACCATGTCTATTCCTACCTCGCCTCCCGAGTACTGGGATTGCAGGTGTCACCACCAGGCCTGGCTCTAGTTCTTTCTGGGGGAGTGTAGGGAACTGAGACACAGTCTGGCTAAGTGGCTTGGGCTAGCCTCGGACTTCTAGCCACGCTCCTCAACCTCCTGAGAGCAAGAATGGCAGACAGGTCTGTGTCCCCAGTGGGCCAGAACCGACTTTCTTTTTTCATAAAGATTTGGGTTTTTTGTCAGGCGTCGTGGTGCACACTTTGAAACAGGTGAATCTCTGAGTTCGAGGCCAGCCTGGTCTACAGTGTGAGTTCCAGGACAGCCAGGGCTACACAGAGAAACCCTGTCTCAAATTAAAAGAGAAAGAGAGAGAGAGAGAGAGAGAGAGAGAGAGAGAGACTTTTTAAACTGTGTATATGTATGCACATGCATGCCATGCATTGTGTATATGATGTGTATGTGTGTGAGTATGTAAGTGTGTGTGAGTGTGTATTGTGTGGTATGAGTATGTATGTGTATGTGTGTGAGTGTGTGTGTGTGTATATGTGTGTGTGAGTGTGTGTATGTATGTGCATGTGTGTGTATGTGTGTGTGAGTGTGTGTGTGTGTGAGTGTGTGTGTGGTGTGCATGGTGTCATGTGTGTGTATGTGTGAGTGTGTGTATGTATGTGCATGTGTGTGTATGTGTGTGTGAGTGTGTGTGTGTGTGAGTGTGTGTGGTGTGCATGGTGTCATGTGTGTGTGTGTGTGAGTGTGTGTGGTGTGCATGGTGTCATGTGTGTGTGTATGTGTGAGTGTGTGTATGTATGTGTATGTGTGTGTATGTGTGTGTGAGTGTGTGTGTGTGTGAGTGTGTGTGAGTGTGTGTGTGAGTGTGGTGTGCGTGGTAAGTCATGCCTCATGAGTGTGGAAGTCAGAGGACCATTTGAGGGGGTCTTTTCTTTCTTTCCACCATGTGGGGTTTAGGGGTCCCACTCAGGTCTCAGGTGTGACAGCGAGCGCCTTAGCCGGAGACGGAGACGTCTCACTGGCTCTCCTCCGGGTCTTGAACTCGCTATGTGGCCAAGGGTGACGTTGAACTCCCGATTTTGTGCCTCCGCGAGCTAAGTGCTGGGATTCAGGCGCACGCCACCCCACCCCACCACGCCTGCTTTATGTGGCTCTTAAGCCGGAACCCAAGGATCCATGCGCGCTAGCCAGCACTCCACCGAGCGAGCCCCCGCCCTCAGAACCTTCTTTCTTGCCCTTTCTCCCTCTTCTCCGCCGGGGCGTCCCCTCCCACCTTTGAGGTGAGTCCTAGAAGCAGGAACCTTCTCGGGAGCACACCCTGGTTCCCAGCGCGGGACTTCCCTGGCTCCGCCCATCTCCTGTCTCCCTGGGGGCACAGTCCTGCTTACCTGTCACCCACAGATGCCAGCACACCAGCTGGCTAATGACTGTCCCTGACAGCGGAGTGTGCCAGGCTCCCAGGGGGTTTCCACAGCCCATCTCATCATGCCCTACCCAGAAAGGAGCGACCCCACCTTCCAGACAAACCGGGAGGGAGGCCACACTGCCCGCAGCCCTGGACCCTCCCACGGCGGGATGGAGATGCTCCCCGGAGGCGCCACTGTGCCAGGCACCGCCATGCCAGAGGCTTAGCTGCCGAGTCTCCGAGTCTCCCAAATGTCACATGTAATTCTCAATGTCGTCACAACAGTATGAGATCACTGGGGGAGGGGCCTGGGGCCAGATAGAGCAGACCTGGAAGGTCGCGAGGCAGCCTTGCTTCCCTGGAGTCTGCTACTTCTGGGGAGCCGGACAAGCGGGACGGATGAGGCGCACAGCACCAGAGCTCGCCCAATGGGCCGGCACAGCAAGGAGAGGGGTTGCCGTCAAAGACGCCAGAGACCTGAGTTCGATCCCCAGGACCCGCATGGAAAGAACCGGTTCCCAAAAGCCGTCTTCTCGATTCCACATGAGTACTGCGACATGTGCATATCCATACACACACACACACACACACACACACACACACATACACACACACACACACACACACACACACACACAAATACGTGTAACCAGCAGGGTGGTGGTAGCACACACCTTTAGTCCCAACACTTTGCCTTCTAAGTACCGGGATAACAGGCGTGTTCCAGGATGACCTGGCACTTCTTACTGGAACTGATACTGTGCCAGGACTGCCCCGAGAGAGGCGAGGCCATCTTGACCCTCATAACCACCTGATAAGGCATACGTTTGCCCCTCTGTATAAGTGAGGGAGCTGAAGGTCAGAGAGGGCTAGCCCCTTGCCAGACACACAGCCAGCACGTCTGGTTTTGTTCTGCTTTGCTCTGCCTTTTTTCAGACATGCTCTTACTCTGTGGCCAAAGCTGACCTCAAACTCATGACCTCTCACCTCAGCCCCCGAAGCTGAGAGAGCAGGTGTCCAGCGCTGTGTCTGGCTCAGCCCGATTCGACAGTGTCTCATTCACAGATGAGGACCGGGTGGCCACAAGCATCACCTCGCCTGACTGCCAACCCCTGAGTCCTTCTGACCTGTCCCCAACCTTCCAAGACAGCCAGTCGCCCGCCGAGGGCAGAGGCCAACCTTCCCACGTTCTGACCCTGTCTGTCTGCCCTGATCAACGTGGTCGGGGAGGGGCACCCGGGGTGTCACTCTCCCAGGACTAAGAGAGAACAAGCCAGATGTTGCAATGCCCTGACTCAGCTCCTGCGTGCAGACCCAGCCAGAGGAGAGAGAAGGAGGATTAAGCCTTGGCCGAGCCCCAGATGGGTTGATTCTGCCCAGGGCCGGGGACTCAGGCAGCTGCCAAGGCCCCGGGGCGGAGCCAAGAGGTCCAGACCTCGCTCCAGGAAGCTGGCCTGCTTTCACCCCGGGGCAGGGCGGGGGGCGGGGAGTGGGGGAGCAGGGCATCCTGGGGGAAGAGAGCCAGCACTGGACCCAGGGTGGATGTCCAGGCAGGAGCACGGAGAGGAGGCTCCTTGCGACCCCTTCATCTAGGACAGGTGTTTCTCGAGCTGTCGGCTGCAACCCCTGGGCTCGGGCTGGGGTTGGACGGCCCTTTCGTAGGGGTCTCACACCAGATATCCTGCAGATCAGAGAGTTACATCACAATTCATATCAGTAGCAAAATTATAGCTATGAAGTAGCAATGGGATAACTTTATGGTTGGGGTCAGCACAACATGAGGAGCTGTACCAAAGGCTTGCAGAGTCACAAACGCTGAGACCACTGCTCCAGGGTCTCGCTTGGTATGTGGCTGGAATCTAACTCCATTCCCTCTTGCTGCAATGGGCATCTCTGTCGCCCTGCTAACCCCTCCCTGCCCCAAGCCACAGGTGTGGGCTACGCTGTCAGACCTCTGTAGATGTCCCCAAACCCACACCCCCCCTTCCATGCCTCAGTTTCCCCATTTGAACCATTCCCTCCCAAGGAGGAGGGGAAGGCAGTTAGGGCTAGTTTGAACTTTCTGGCTACATGACCAGCTCAGGAGGTCGGAGACATTACTGGAGGAAGCCACAGGGAACCCTGCTTAAACCCTGAGCCCTTTCGGTTCCTTGTGCTGTGAGCCGGGGAAGCAACTGCCCCTGAAAATCTGTATTTCATCCCATCTCTAGACAGGCTCTCATGTAGTCCAGGCTAGCCTGCAACTTCAAAAAGTACCTGAGGATGGCCTTGAACTTCTGATCCTGCTGCCTCTGCCTCTCAGGTGTTGGGACCACAGGCCTGTGTCACCATGATGGGTGTATGTGGTGCTGGGGATGGGCCCCAGTGCATGCTGGGAAAGCACTCTACCAGCGACAGAGCTGCAGCCCAGGAAGTATTAGAAGAGTTTCTTCCCAGGGCGTGGCTGATCTCTGTGGGAACCTGACCGGAATGAGCTGGGCCTTCTGCCTCACTTGTGTGCCTGGGTGCTGGGGTGAGAATCGAGGCAAACAGAGCGGCCAGACAGGACAGCATACACCAGTAATCCGGCATTCAGGAAACCGAGGCATCGTTTGGGTCCAGCCTGGGCTACAGAGTGAGTTCCAACTTCAACTATATAGCAGCTTCCATCAGAACAACAACGGAGCTGGAGAGGTGGCTCAGCAGTTAATAGCACCGGCTGCTCGTTCGTTCAGAGGACCCGGATTCGATTCCGGGCGCCCACAGGGTACTCACAGCCATCTGTAACTCCAGCTCCAGGGGATCTGGTGTCTCTTCTGGCCTCCGCGTGCACCAGGCATGTGCAAGGGGCAGAGACACGCGTGTAGGCAGAGCAATCATACACACACATAGAATGAAGAAATCAAACACTGAAAAACAAATAAAAGCCCACTCAGGAGGCCGAGGGGAAGGACACCGTGGACCACACAGCAAGACCCTGCCTCAGACAGACAGACAGACAGACAGACGAGGGGAGGCAATAGGTGGGAGAAATCGCAGTCAGCAAACCGCTTGCCCCATCAAGCCCAAGACCTGAGCTCAACTGTAGAAACACAAGTCAGCACTCAGGAGGCAGAGGCAGGCAGATCCCTGAGTTCAAGGCCAGCCTGGTCTACAGAGTGAGATCGAGGCCAGCCTGGTCTACAGAGTGAGATCGGGGCCAGCCTAGTCTACAGAGTGAGATCGGGGCCAGCCTGGTCTACAGAGTGAGATCGAGGCCAGCCTGGTCTACAGAGTGAGATCGAGGCCAGCCTGGTCTACAGAGTGAGATCGGGGCCAGCCTGGTCTACAGAGTGAGATCGGGGCCAGCCTGGTCTACAGAGTGAGATCGAGGCCAGCCTGGTCTACAGTGAGCTCGAGGACAGCCGCCTTTGTCTCACTAGCCCAAAAAAAGCACAGTCGGCAGGACCTGCACCCGGACCTCCTAGGCAAGGAGGGATGAACAAATTGATGTGGGTGAGAGAGGACCGGGGCCGCCCCCAGCCCCTCCGTCCCCCACCTCTGCTCTCTTGTGCACGTTGAGTGGGCCAGGTTTCTTTCCCCTCCCTGCCTCCCTCAGACTCTCACCTCCTCCCCAGGAGGACTTAGGGATGATGCAGGAGACAGAAAGGAAGGATTGGGACAGAAACAAAGAGCTAGGTTGTTTGTATGAGGGAAAGTGGTTAGACAACAAGCAGGACTTCCCAGCCCTCCCTGGGAAGTTTTTGGGACTCATCCAGGGGCTGCCCCTGCCAGTGGGTGGGGGCCCCCGAAAGTTAAAGCACCCTAGAGGGGAGACCCTAGTCCTCCCCGCCTGGGGTTCAAAAAGCCAGGGGAGAAACAGGGGGGAGGCCATCCTGGTTCCACATCCTGCATTCCCGACACGGAGGGGAGGCTGCTGTGGGATCCGGGACTTTCCTAGGCAGCTAAACTTTCTGGGAAACCAGAGACAGCTGCAGGGCGGGGCTCATCCCAGGCCGGCCCCCAGGCGCAGTGCCTCCCACCTCCCCTAAGGGGAGCCTCGAGGCTGTTTCTTTAGGCAGGCAGATGGCTCGGTGGGCAGAGGTGCTTGCCGCCAAGCCTGGGTGCAGGAGTTCCATCGTGGAGACCCGGTGCTGGGAGGAGAGGACCCACGCCCGCGGCCTCTGCACACGTCACCGTGGGCACACACTCTGAGCTAGCAAGCACGCGTGGATACAATTGGCAAACACGAGGGCTCCTGCCTGCGGTCCTGCTTCCTCTGATCTCCCTCAACTGACTTTGACTGAAGATCCCTTCCAAATAGACCTCCTCCCTCAGACCCTCACCTCCTCCCTCAGACCCTCACCTCCTCCCTCAGACCCTCACCTCCTCCCTCAGACCCTCACCTCCTCCATTAGACTCTCACCTCCTCCTCCCTTAGACCATCGTCTCCTCTCTTAAATCCTCACCTCCTCCCTTAGGCCCTGTCTTTTCCCCATAGATCCTTCTCCCAGGCCCTTCTGTGCCCCCTCTGTCCCACACAGGCGACCCTCTACACCGCGCCCCCCAGCACCTCTCCACACTTCTGAGTCTGGCATATAACACTTTGTACCACCTGCTCTAGTCCCGCAAGGGCCAAGCCACTGCCCTGCCTGTCCCCAGGTGGCAGGCAGTGTGAGAGTCGCCCCTGAGCCCTGCCCCCAGCCTCAGTTTTCCTCTCTGAACTGTGGTCAGACCTCTCCGCCTTTCCTCTGGGTTTGAGGGACCCCGAGGAGGGGCTGCCGGATGCCGATTTCTTACCCGCCCTGGCTGCACCCCTCCCCCTCCGTGCTGGCACGCAGAGGTGGCATTGCCTGATTCCAGAGCAAGCCGAGTCTGGGGGGAGAAGGTTGGATGCTCTGACTTCACGGGGAAGGCCACTGGGGTCACTGGGGACAGGGACGCAGGGGCCTGGCGTGGCAGGAGAGCACTCTGAGCGGCGGCCCGGCACTGTCGCGTCGGTGTATGGGACACTGAGTGTGTGTCTGTGTGTGCGCCCGAGGCAGGACATCTGGAGGACAAAGGCCACCCTGTGGGAGTCAGGTGTCCCCTCTAGCCCACACCGAGCCGAGTCATTCCGCTCGGGGGCTAGACCTTCTTCTGATCAGCCACCTCACTGGCCACGTCTTCATTTTTGGGACCATGTAGCCCAGGCTGGCCTCAAACTTTCTCTGTAAATAGCTAAGGCTGGGCTTTGTCCTAGCCTCCACCTCCATAGTGCTGGAATACCAAACCTGCACCACCATACCCTGGCTGCATTTCTGTTTTTTACTTTTATATTGAAATAGAGTCTCCAGCCGGGCGGTGATGGCGCACGCCTGTAATCCCAGCACTTGGGAGGCAGAGGCAGGCAGATTTCTGAGTTCGAGGCCAGCCTGGTCTACAGAGTGAGTTCCAGGACAGCCAGGGCTACACAGAGAAACCCTGTCTCGGGGGAAAAAATCCAAAAGAAGAAGAAGAAGAAGAAGAAGAAGAAGAAGAAGAAGAAGAAAGAGAGAGAGAGAGAAATAGTCTCCGCAAGTTCCCCAGTTAGCCTTCAACTCACTCTGTAGCCCAGGCTAGTCCCAACCTTTCTATATACCCTTTCCTAAGCTCCTGAGTATCTCGAATTACAGGCAAATGCAGCTCTCCAGGTGGCTTGGAGGTGAGATTTGAACACAGATCTCTTCAGTAGCCTCTCTCCTGATTCACCTTAGTGGCACACCCAGGGGCGGGGTGGGGATGGGGCCACCGGAGAGAGACAGAAGGCGATAGGAAGTGGCACTTGGAATCCCACAAACCAGGTTAACCATACACCTGGGTGCGGCCCCAGCCGACCAAAGTCCCTTCACAGACTCCACACCCACTTACGTGGCCCCAGAGAAACACCGGGGAGGGCACAGGGACAAAAAGGGTCAGAAAAATGGAGGTGGTGGCTTACACCTGTAATCTCAGCACCGAGGCCAAGGCAGGAAGACTGCCCCTAGTTCGTGGCCAGCCTGGGCTAAAGATACTCTCCTTGTCTGAAAAAAAAAAAAAAAAAAAAGAGTCATCGGCCAGGTTTGTAAGACACATGAACACCCCGAGAAAGAGCCGGAGGACCCTAGGAATCCTCTGGGCAGGTTTGCGGTGCGGCGCCTGTTCCCCTGGCTCTCTAAGTCTACAAAGCCGCCCCGCCCCCCTCCGCCTCCCTGTGACTCAGTGACCTGGACTCAACCCCAGTGTGAGCTCCACCTCCCGGGATGTCCGGGAAAGCCCCGAGCTGCTGCCCCGCCCCGGGGCGGGCCCGGAGGAGGCGGAGCCTCTGCCCCGCCTCCCCAGCTCCAGCGCGTTTGAGTCAGGGCCCCAACCAGCCCGGCCTGTTCCCCACCAGCCAGCTCCTCCTTGGGGTGGGAGGGGAAGTGGAGAAAGCTGAGGGAGTCGACCTGCACCCCCGGCCCCCCACAAGTGTCTGGCCTTGAGCCCTAAGTGAGGCCCGCTGGTCCAGTCTTCTCGCTCTCCCTATCTACGCTTGGATCGCTCAGGATCTGTCTCCAAGTCTCTCCCTCTCTCTGCATCTGGGATTCATTGGCGCTTCGTTCTCTGAGGCCTCTGGCTGGGTGCAGGGACCTGGCAGGGAGGCACAGTCGAAGCTCTCCTGCACCCCCAGCTACCCCGTGCCCTGCGAATCGGGAGGCCTGAGGAAGGCAGAGAGAGGGTGGCTACCTTCTGGGCACCAGCCAAGAGCTAGTACCTGCCCTGGGCTGGGCTTTTCTCTCGCACAAAGAATGAGTCTGGGCTCACCCTGACGGTGCAGACCCGCCATGCCGCCTCAAGAGACAGGCAGGAAGATTTCAAGTTCAAAGCCATCCTGGGCTACAGAGCAAAGAAACAAAGACAAGGCCAGCCCGGGCAACTTAGTCCTAGAGTGGGGCTGGGCGACGGCTCGGTGTGCACGCGCTCCGGGGCTCCAGCGCTGCAGTAGGAAGCGGCTCGGAGGGAGAGGTACAGGCCAAGGTCACCCAAGAGGAAGTGGGACTCAGGATTCAGCCCGTGCCCCAGCAACCCTGTGGCCTCTGAGAACTTCAGGGTTAGGACCAAGGGGCCGAGAGACGCAGAAACACTAAAGGAAAGATAGACCCCGTGGGAGGGGGAGGTGCTCACGAAAGTAGACTCTGATAGCCAGGCGCAGCCAGGAGATTCAGAGATGGGCTACGGGGGTGGGGCTGAGATGGATCCCTAGCACGCCAGAGGCCCCTCCCCCTGAGCCTACAGAAGCCTTTGCTGGTAATGGTGTTCCAGGAGAGAAGGGAGGTAGAGGAGGGCGGATCGGGAGTTCAAGGTCACCCTCTGCTACACCGCAAATTTAAGGCTAGCCTGGGCTACATGACCCCTTGTCGAAGAAGGAAGGAAAGTTGAAAAGATAGATAGATAGATAGATAGATCAAGGCACAGTAGTACAGGTGTCATTTCAGCACTCAGGAGGTCGAAACAGGAGAATCACAAGACCACCCTCTGCTACATAGTGAGTTCAAGACTAGCCTGGGCTACATGAGCTCCAGTCTAACAAACCGAGAGACAGAAGCTGTGGGAATCTCAAGGACTCAGACCCAGACCGAGCCAGAGGCACGATGAGCAGAGCGGCGGGTGGGGACCAGGAGCTCCGCCTCCGAGTCGCGGGTCCAGGAAACCCCTGGGGCGGACGGGTGGCCCCGGGGGCCCGGGGGCGGGGAGGCGGGAGGCGGGCGCCGCCCCGACTGACAAAAGTCCCTTCAGTTCAGTCGGCGGCAGGGGAAGTCCCGCAGCCCGGCGAGACCGCCTTCCCGTGCCGAGCTCGCCGCACGCCCCGGCGTCTCCGGGCGGCCCGATGCCCCGATGCCCCGCGGGGGCCATGGACGAGGGGCCCGTGGACCTGCGCACCCGGCCCAAGGGCACCCCTGGCGCCGCGCTGCCTCTCCGCAAGCGCCCGCTGCGCCCCGCGTCCCCAGAGTCTGCAGCCACGCGCAGCCCCGCTGGACCCCTGGACGCCCTGCGCAGCAGCTGCGATGTCCCCGCTGTCCCTGGGCCCCCCCACTGCGTGGCCAGGCCGGAGGCCCTTTACTACCAGGGTGAGTGGCCCCCCATGACAGTCAGGGCAGGGTGGGGGTCACCTAAGGTCGGCAGAACACACAGGACACGAAAAGATGGGGTTCCTGGTGGCTGGGACTCCAGGGTGGAAGCTGGTGCCCCAGAGTCAGCTAGGAAAGAGGTTGAGAAGCCCTGGAGCTCAGGCATGGGGGCGCCAGGGAGCTCACCCAGGCAGGTGCCCAAGGGTCAAATGGCCTTGGGGGGTGGGGGTCAGAAGGCAGTGTCCAGCGTCGCAGATATGGGGCCCCAAGGCACTCTGGAGATGCAGACCATCAGTCTGGGAGATGTTCAGGACTATGAATGAGTGACACTCGGGCCTCGGAAACTGGGGTTCTGGTAAGCAGATGTGGGGAGATGAGCAGAAACGGACCTGGGTCCGAGGAGGCTGATGGGGTAGGTGAGACTCCTGGGACCCAGGTTCCAGCGGGGATAGGGTCTGCGCACTCCAGAGTTTGGGCCACAACTCTAAATGATAGCATGAAGAACCCGAAGAACCCCGATACTGCAAAGGTGGAGGGGTCAGCAGCCAGCCTCCTGCAGGCCAGTGGTGTGCACTCACAAGTGTCCCTGAGTCAGGTGGCCCTAGGGGCAGCCTTGGAGGCTGAGGGTCCTTGAGGGACAAGGAATTTAGAAACTGAAGGGCTTGGGCCCAGGAGAGGGACTCAGGGACTTCAGGAAGGGAACCTTGAGGCTAGTCAGACAGCAGGAAGCCAGATCCCTTCTCCTCAACTTTTATATCCAGGAAGGGCCATCCTCCTGCCGTAGTAGCTACAGTACTATCTGCTAACGACCCCAGAGCTGCTGAGCTTCTCCAGGCCCTCCAGCTTCTCCCTATCACGCTTCAGCCGGAGGACTCCTCTGTCTGATGAGAACCCCGTCCCCACTTTCCCATCTGTGCAATGGTCCTTCCCAACAGTGTTATCCAAAAGGGTTCTAGGGACAAGTGTTCTGACTGTCCCAACTCCCCAGACTCCAACAAGGGCTCTCTCTGCCCTTAAGGGTCCTTGATGGAGGTCAGACATTTGTGAGAGAAGAGGCATGAGGTAGGAAGAAATAGGGGTGAGGGATGGGGGTTAGGGAGGAGGGATGGGGTTAGGGAGGAGGGATGGGGTTAGGGAGGAGGGATGGGGTTAGGGAGGAGGGATGGGTTAGGGAGGAGGGATGGGGTTAGGGAGGAGGGATGGGGTTAGGGAGGAGGGATGAGGTTAGGGAGGAGGGATGGGGTTAGGGAGGAGGGATGGAGGGTACAGGAGGAGGGAGGAGGGACATGAACAAGAACCTTGTCTTGGGACCTGAGGACCAAGTTTGCGGAGCTAACAGATCCTGGCATAGTCAAACATGGTGCTGCATGCCTGTAATCCCACACTTGGGAAGCTGAGGCAGGAGGATCTCCTTGAGTCTGGGCTCCATAGTGTTTCAAAGGAGGGATGGGGCCGAAGAGATGGTCTTCTTACAGAGGATCCTCTTACAGAGGAGCAGAGATCTCTTTGGCATCCACAGCTGTCCCCTCGCGGTCTGGGAATGAGCCCTCTTCTGCCTCTGAGGGGGTCGGGCAGGCGTGCGGTACACTCAGGCAAAACATTCATATGCATTAAAAAAAAAAGAATACAGCCTTAAGAAGCAATGGCTGAGCCGGGCGTGGTGGCGCACGCCTGTAATCCCAGCACTGGGGAGGCAGAGGCAGGCGGATTTCTGAGTTCGAGACCAGCCTGGTCTACAGAGTGAGTTCCAGGACAGCCAGGACTACACGGAGAAACCCTGTCTCAAAAAAACAAAAACAAACAAAAAAAACAAAAACAAAAAACAAAAAACAAAAGAAGCAATGGCTGAGCCGGGCGTGGTGGCGCACGCCTGTAATCCCAGCACTTGGGAGGCAGAGGCAGGTGGATTTCTGAGTTCGAGGCCAGCCTGGTCTACAGAGTGAGTTCCAGGACAGCCAGGGCTACAAAGAGAAACCCTGTCTCGAAAAAACAAAACAAACAAACAACAAAAACAAACAAACAAACAAAAAAAAGTAATGGCTGAAAATAGATCTTTAAAAGAAAAGGGACCTGAGGCCAGGTGAGACGGCTCAGCCGAAGACAGTCACTGTGCTTACCGCGGTCTGGAGTTCGGATCCCAGCACCCGCCGGTGCTGCAGGGCTTGCCACGCCCCCTTAACTCCAGTTTAAGAGGATCTGTCTCCCTCTAGCGGCCTCCGTGGGCACATGCACAAATGTGGTACACAGACACCTACACAGACACACACATATAGAAACTTTGGAAATAAACCTTTATTATGTAAAGAAAAGAATCTAAGCGTGGGTGAAGGGACCCAGGCCTTGGAAGCCTCTCCTAGCGCTGAGGAGATGCAGGCGGGGAGTCAGGGGGGTTGAGGTTATCCTCGGCTGCAGTTGACGTTCAAGGTCAGCCTGGGCTACATGGGCATGGGAGTGGGGATCTGGGAGGAGCGAGAGCCCTGGGCAAAGGCCTGTGGGCTTGGCTTCACCCGGGTCCTCTTGTCTTGCTCTACCAGGACCTCTGATGCCCCTTTACGCTACCCCGACTCCGGCCCCCCACTTTCCGCTGCTGAGTCTGCCTGCTCACCCCTACTCCATGATGTGCCCCGTGGAGAACCCCCTTTCAGCGGACATCGCCGTGGCCACCCGGGTGGATGAGGATGGAGACACGTAAGTGACAGGGCGTGGGCGCCCACGGCGGGGGGAGGGGGCGGGGGGGGGGATACGGGCTCTGCCGCCCCCGCCGCCGCCGCGCAGCTGGCAGTTCTCTGTCTCTGACACTGTCTGTCTCTGTCTCTCTGTCTCTGTCTGAGCAGTTCTCTGTCTCTGACACTTTTACAGACAATGAGCACTTAAGAGCACTCACTAGCTAAAACTGCTTTGTGGGGGGACAGTGACTTTTTCCTCTTTGGTTGTGGGGGTGGGAGACCGAACCCTGTGCGTGCTCCGCGCTCGCTCTCACAGGAAGCCACACCCCCACCCTCTCAGAATTTTTATCATAATCCAAATATGACAACTATCCGTCTTTGTTTTCACTTCTTTTACTGTTGTGTATTTACACGGCTGTTTTGTCCCTGTCAACGTCTGTGCGCTGTGTGTACACCTGGCGCCTGAGGAAGCCAGAGCAGCCATGGGACCCCCCCGGAAACGGAGCTTTGGGTGGCTGCGGGCTTCTATGGGTCTCCTGGAAGAGCGGCCGTCGCTTTGAACCGCCGAGCCAGCTTTCTAGCCCCTAACCCATTTTTTGAGCCAAGGTCTCACTATGTGGCCCTAACTTGTTTGGGATTCATTCTGTAGCCCAGGCTAGCCTCAAACTCACATAGATGTGCCTTAATCCACCTCCTGAGCCTGGGATCAAAGGTGAGCATTGCCTGAGGGTAGAGGCTGGAGAATTCGGAGCTCACAGCCAGCCTGGCCGAAGGGGGTCTGGGCTCGCCGCGTAGTTGAGGGTGCTTGGTTGCCTGGCACGCAGCGCTGGAGGCCCAGAGTCCACCCCGCCCTGCAGAACCCCCCTCAGAGTGTTGTTTAGCATTGCTGTTTCTGTTTGGTGGGCGAGCTCTCAGGGGGAGAGCACACTCACGTTCACAAACGGGCAAGTCACGGGGTCGCTCCACTCTCCGTGACTTCCCCCCAACCTTGGATAATTTCCACTCTGGTCCACGGCACTCCTTCACGAGCATGGCGGATTTCCCAATTCTCTGATTTATCGCTTGGGTGTCTGCTAGGCCAGGGGAGGGTTAAGGCCTGGGCGGAGCATAGAATGAGCTTTCCACGCAGTTGATCGGTCAACCAATGAGGGTGTGAATCTCAGCTGCCTGTTTCTCCCTCCTCTGTGCCTCAGTTTCCCTCTCTGGTAAAAACAGGAATCATAAGTATGCACTTTTTGGGAAGAGATTTTTTTTAAATGCTTTGTTTTGTTGTGCAAAGGTCACATGTAGTCCAGGCTGGCCTGGCACGCACTACCTAGCCTAAGACAACCTTGATCCAGCTCCTGTCTCCCAGCGCTGAGATCACGAACCTGTGCCACCACGTCCAGCTTCATTTAAACTGAGACAGGCTCTCACTCTGTAGTCCAGGCCAACTTATAACTCATAGCAATCCACCTGCCTCAGCCTCCTGCATGCTGGGATTAGCATTTGGCCGAAATGATTTCTAAAGAACCCTCGTGTGAGAATTGATTTGGGGGTCTGGAAACCTTAGCCAGAAATCAATAGGGCCATTTGTGTAGAGAAAGGCTCAGTAGCCGGCTTGACTGTTGTAGCGCCTCAGTTTCTGTTTGGAAACCAGGCCTGGTCATAGACCTTTCTCAACCCTGTATACACAAGGTACACAGAACAGGGCTGGGCAAACAGTAAGCGCTCAATACTTGAGTGGGTACTGTTTGAACAGGGCTGCCCCGGAGAGGCTACCGCGGGATTTCAAGCAGGGAAAGTGTCCTTTAAGGACTCAATCTACTCTGGCTGCCTCCCACCCCGGGGGCTGCAAGCTGAGATGGTTCAGTTTGTGTCTGTCCTGGGGCTGAGCCGTCTGTGGTCTGGTGAGCCGAGCGCAGCCTCCAGTCCCGGCCCCTCCTCCCTCTCCCCCAACGCAAACACTTCTGCCTCAGCTGCCTCCTCGGGGAAATCCCTTCCCGCACGACTTGACCGCAGCCCAGCTGCTCGGCCTCCCCCACGTCAGCATCCTCCTCTCCGCGCAGCCCGCCCCTCCCGGTGCTCCCTCCAACCTTAACCCCTTCCGCTGGGGCTTACCGGAATGGGCGACAGGCCTGGCCCCAGCTTGCCTGAGAGCCACCAGCCCCACTTCACACAGGCTGGAGGAGGGGAGGGGAGGGGAAGGCGGGGAGACTGGGCAGGGGACCCCAAGTCCAGATCCCAGAGATGCTGGTCGATCCTTGACTTCTTGGAGGGCAGCGAGACTCAGAAAGAGTCACCATGGTGTGGCCCAAGCTTGTAATACTCCCAGTGAGTTCAGGACGAAGGCCATCCTGAGCTCCAGAGTAAGGCCATCTGGACCCCGAAGAGGTCAGGAAGAGGAAACTGCAAATCTTTCTGCAGAGGGGAGGGGGGGGAGTATATGCCTTAAAGTCCCTGGGACCCTCCATCTTCATGGGGAATGGGGAAAGAGACAGGGTGCCTGTACCTGTAATCGCAGCGCTAGGAAACTGGGCTGGAGGGTGGCGACCCGGTCTTAAATCAACACAGGAGTGGCTCCATGCATTTTAAACAAAAGTACAGACGTTCACAACAGAATAGCCGGTCAGACCGGGGGTTGGTTGGGGTGGCTCAGGGGTCTCGGCCCTCCTTCACAGCCTCTGTGCTCCAGAGAGCAAACTTTACAAACAGCCCTGACACTCTGTACTTTATCTGTGAAGATAAAGATTGGAGCGCTGTATTCCTGTGTCCACATCCAAGGGATGTGGGAGCGGTCCTCGCTGACAATGTATTTCTGAGATTCCAAAAAAGCCCTTGGTGTGGATGCCAGCATGGGGGACCGGAAGCCAGCTGAATGCTGGACCCACTGAAGCCGCCCGGACCCGAGGACTTGGGGTTCTGCCTCCCTTCTCCCTCACTGGAAGAATGGAAGTTTGGATGCCAGGGGGTGACCGGGTAGATCCCCGACTGGCCAGGCTTCCCTCCCCTGGGAGCAGGAAGCCCAGCCCCGCCCCGCAGACCTGTTACTGGAAGTCCGAGGGCTGGGCCGCCCCTCCCGTCCCCACTTCCTCCAGCCCCGCCCCACCCCCTGCGGCCCGCGCGTTTATGGGAACTGAAGCCTGGACGGTTTCTCTGAAATCATTCGCTCCCTCTGCCCTTGCTTAACCCCGCCCGCGCCGCGCCGGGAGGGAGCCAAGCGGGTGGCGCTTCTAAGGAGATGCCGCATCCCCCTACGGCGAAGCCAAACCGGGAGGGACTCAGGGCCCGCCCCTCCCCCCAGCAATTTCTATTTCAATCTGCTCCCCACCGTCGGGATCTAGACTTAGGGATTCGCCCACTGTATTCCGTCCCGGCCTTTGGCGCTATTGTAGGAAGGGAAACCAAACTCCAGCAGGAGGTACTTTGGCCCGGGCCTTCGCTAGGAAGCAACGTTTGCATTTCTGGCGGTATGACCCACCCACCCCCTCACCCAAGCTTATTGGACCGCGACATTTCAGCACTTCCGCAGAATAATGTGGGGAGGTGATCTGTGGATTGATTCTGAATGCTCACTGTACCTGTCTGCCCTGACAAGAATCTGTTTAGTGCAAGGCAGCTGGTAGGTGAGAAAGTAGGTGTTCCATTAATGAACGTGTGTGTGTCAATTAGTATGAAACCGAGAGCCTTGTATTTTCTAGCCTAGATTTGCGCAGGGGCTCTCCCACTGAGCCACGCCCCTGGAGGGGATTCTGGGCAGGGCTCTACCACTGAGCCACGCCCCCAGCCCCTTACTGGGGAATCTGGGCAGGGGCTCTACCACTGACCCTAGAATTTGTTTTTTGGATCTGGTTTTTTCGAGACAGGGTTTCTCTGTGTAGCCCTGGCTGTCCTGGAACTCACTCTGTAGACCAGGCTGGCCTCGAACTCAGAAATCCGCCTGCCTCTGCCTCCCAGAGTGCTGGGATTACAGGCGTGCGCCACCACCGCCCGGCGATTGTTTTATTTTTTGAGACTAGGTTTCTCTGGCTGTCCTGGGACTTGTTCTGTAGATCAGGTTGGCCTTGGACTCAGAGATCCACCTGCCTCTGCCTCCCAGATTCTGGGATTACAGATGGTATCGCCACCCTGCTCCAGAAGCACTGTTTTGCTGATGGAATTTCACTGTGTAGCCCAAGCTGGCCTCGAACTCCACATCTCCTTTCCTGTCCAGCCACTGTGGCCGATCTTTACATGAAGACCGTCCAGGGATGGGATTGATGGTTCAGTGGGTGGGTGTTCGGTGGGTCGTTATGCACTGTCATGTAGAGAGCGATACTAACTGAAAGAGTTAATACAGAA
The DNA here is from genome assembly GCA_964023405.1 of Apodemus agrarius. Taxonomy (NCBI): domain Eukaryota; kingdom Metazoa; phylum Chordata; class Mammalia; order Rodentia; family Muridae; genus Apodemus; species Apodemus agrarius. The sequence continues at coordinate 7,511,519 of OZ030005.1, read as the reverse complement.
GCTTGGATGGGTTCCTGGGCAGGTGGGTCTCTGAGCTCGAGACCAGCCTGGTCTATGCAGTGAGTTCCACCACGCTATCGGTCGGTCGTGCTGAGATCTGGTTTTAGGGGAAAAATAAATAGAAATTTAGAACTAAGGAGGGGAGCATGAAGGAGGACAGGGATGTGCGCACACGCACTCACAGGACACAACGCTCATCGGCACCAGCACGTGCATATATGTAAAGCAAAGGCTGAGCGCCATGAGGGCGTGAGTTCAAAGCCAGCCAGGTCCACCCAGAGAAATCCTGGGGTTTTTTTTTTGTTTGTTTGTTTTTGTTTTGTTTTGTTTTTCGAGACAGGGTTTCTCTGTGTAGCCCTGGCTGTCCTGGAACTCACTCTGTAGACCAGGCTGGCCTCAAACTCAGAAATCCACCTGCCTCTGCCTCCCGAGTGCTGGGATTAAAGGCGTGTGCCACCACTACTCGGCAGAAATCCTGTCTTGAAAAACAAACATGTGACCCACCATACCTGGCCTTTCCTCCGTGGTTGCACCGACAGCCCTAGGAGGCTGAGCCTGCTGTGTGGCGTGCCCCGCTTCACAGAGAAGGAGGCTATGGCCCCGGGAAGGCTGAGGACTAAGTCACGAGGCACCCGGAGCGGCCAATGGGACAGACGCCTTTATTCAGTACATAGTCACCGCGCACCCGGTCTGCCAGCGCCTCCTAGGCTCGGATCGGGGAAGGCATCCTGCCCAGTCAGGCCAACGCTATTTTGATGGAGAGATTCAGGCAGAAAATGATTGAAAACTCCACTATGAGCCACAGAGCAACTGGGAAGTAAGCATGGGGGAGGAGAGGAGAGGCGCGTGCGTCAGCCGTAGTACCCGGCAGAGGCAGGGTGAGGGTGGGAAGCCCTGTAGATACCCAGGGAACCTGTTCCAGGCACACTGAAGGACCTACGCAAGGACCCCAGGGAGCAAGTGAGGCCATGGAGGCCAGTGTGCCCAGAGCGGAAGGAAGAGAGAGCATGGAGATGCTGTAAAGGGAAATGGAAGAGGAGGACAAAATGACTTAGCCTTCGGAGGCTGAGGCAGGAGGGTTGTCAATTTGAGGCCTCTCTGATCTACATAGGTACATCCACTCACAATTGTGATGTCTCAAGCCTGTAACCCTAGCATTCAGGAAGCAGGAACCATGAAGTTGAGGACAACCTGGGCTATTTAGTGAGATCGGGGACAGCCTGCGTTATATAGTAAAATCCTGTCAGAAAAAAAAATCCTGTGAAAGCTGGGGCGTGGCTCAGAGGTAGAGCCCCTGCCTAGAATCCCCCAGTGAGGAGCTGGGGGCGTGGCTCAGCGGTAGAGCCCTGCCTAGAATCCCCCAGTGAGGGGCTGGGGGCGTGGCTCAGCGGTAGAGCCCTGCCTAGAATCCCCCAGTGAGGGGCTGGGGGCGTGGCTCAATGGTAGAGCCCCCGCCTAGAATCCCCCAGTGAGGGGCTGGGGGCGTGGCTCAGTGGTAGAGCCCCACCTAGAATCTCCCAGTGAGGGGCTGGGGGCGTGGCTCAGTGGTAGAGCCCCGCCTAGAATCCCCCAGTGAGGGGCTGGGGGCGTGGCTCAGTGGTAGAGCCCCGCCTAGAATCCCCCAGTGAGGGGCTGGGGGCGTGGCTCAGTGGTAGAGCCCCGCCTAGAATCTCCCAGTGAGGGGCTGGGGGCGTGGCTCAGTGGTAGAGCCCCACCTAGAATCTCCCAGTGAGGGGCTGGGGGCGTGGCTCAGTGGTAGAGCCCCGCCTAGAATCTCCCAGTGAGGGGGCTGGGGGCATGGCTCAGTGGTAGAGCCCCGCCTAGAATCCCCCAGTGAGGGGCTGGGGGCGTGGCTCAGTGGTAGAGCCCCGCCTAGAATCCCCCAGTGAGGGGCTGGGGGCGTGGCTCAGTGGTAGAGCGCCTGCTTAACCAATAATAGAAGGGTTTTGTCCCTAGCACCACTGAAACCAAATACTATCGGTTTTTTACTAATTCACACGGGGCCTGTGATCAAGTGAGCAGTTTGGAGGGGAAGGCGTATCTGAAAATGTTCCTCTGGCTTTGGTGTGACAGTCTAAAGGGCAGGAAGGCAGGAGTCGGGGCTGGAATTCATGTCCAAGAAAGCCACTTTGGGCTGACCCCAGGTGGTTAAAATGAATGAAAGCGTCCCACCCATCACTGTCCCTCACCCCGGCGACTGTCCCCCCAGGCCTCTCCACATCGCTGTGGTCCAGAACAACGTGGCAGCCGTGTACCGAATCCTCAGCCTTTTCAAGCTCGGGAGCCGGGACGTGGACGTCCATAACAACCTTCGGCAGGTGAGGAGCTGCGGCTTTGGGGCTCTCGCTCCTGGGAAGGAAGAGACGCAGGGGGAGCCAGCATCCACATCCGGGGACAGGAGGGCAGTGGAGCTGGGCATGGTGGCACATGTCTGTCAGTGGAGACTAAACATGAACTGGCCATGAGCAGTGGAGAGCTTGCCTGAGCTACACTACAGCAAAGTAGTGTCCTAAAAAAAAAAAAAAAAGCTGCGGGGGCGGTGAGATGGCTCAGCAGGTAAAGGCGCTTGCCGCCGAGCTTGGTGACCTGAGTTTGAAACTCACTCCAAACTCTCCCCTGGCCTCCACGAGAGCGCTATGGCACACACATACTCACACACGCATATGACGTCAATAATGCTTAAAACCAAAACACCAAACCTGCGTGGCAGCCCCCTCCTTTGGTCTCAGGAATTCGACCATCCTTATCTACATAGCAGGCCTGACGTCACCACGGGCTGCTTGGCAGCCTGTCTCCCAACATCCCCGCCCCCCCCCCAAAAAAAAGCTTTATTGAAGTTAGACTCTGGGATTCTGAGGAAGAAGAACTGGGAGGGGCGTCAGAGGCGTCCATCCCTGGATGCAAAGAGCCTGGGGCGAGAACACGGCCTTACTGCGCCCCCTCACCTCTGCTCCCCAGACCCCGCTCCACCTGGCTGTGATCACCACATTGCCAGAGATAGTCCAGCTCTTGGTGACAGCTGGAGCCAGCCCCATGGCCCTGGATCGCCACGGCCAGACCGCACTCCACCTGGCGTGCGAGCACCGCAGCCCCAGCTGCCTGCAGGCCCTGCTGGACAACGCCGCCCCGGGCTCGGTGGACCTGGAGGCTCGCAATTACGAAGGTGAGCCCCCAGAGGGGACAAGGGGGGCTTGGCCCCAGCCAGGCCCAAGCCGGGCCTCCACTGACCGGCTTCCTCTGCTCCCAGGGCTCACTGCCCTGCACGTGGCCGTGAACACCGGGTGCCAGGAGGCTGTTCTGCTGCTCCTGGAGCGAGGCGCCGACGTCGACGCAGTGGTGAGCCGGCGGGGCAGGCGGCGAGGGGCGTGGCCTGGCGCGCGGAGGCGTGGCCCAGGAGGGCGCCAGGGCGGCGCCAATGTCCACCTCTTTGAGGCGCTGGAGGCTGGGTCGAAGGGAGGGATGCTCGGAGCCTTCCGAGCGAGGCTGAGACACCCGTCCTCTCGCAGGATATCAAGAGCGGCCGCTCCCCTCTCATCCACGCTGTGGAGAACAACAGCCTGAACATGGTACAGCTCCTGCTGCTGGTTAGTACCCGCTTTGGCTTCTTCCAGGGCTGGCGCCAGGCCAGCGGTCGCTTCCATCCCTGGCACGGGCGCCATTTTCCAGTTCAGACCCTGGCTGCTGTTCCGCCCCTGACTCGGGTGCTTCTCTTCAGCGTCTCATTTGCAAATTCAAGTTTGCTCATTGAGAAAGGGCCCTGCTCTGCAGAGCTGGCTAGCGTGCAGGTCAACTCACTCTGCAGGCCAGGCTGGCCTCTAATTCAGAGGCCCGCCTGCCTCTGCCTCCCAAGGGCTGGGGTTAAAGCTGTGCACCACCACCGCCCCGCTTCCCTTTCTGATTGTACGTGGGTGTTTTGTCTGCACCTAAGTCTGTCTGTGCACCGGGTTCCTCCATGTAAGCTGCCATGCGAGTGCTGGGACTCAAACCCGTTCCTCTGGAAGACCAGTCAGTGCTCTTAACTAATGAGTCATCTCTTCATCCCGCAAGACTATTTTTTTTCTTAAAGATTTATTTATTATGTGTAAGCACACCATAGCTATCTTCAGACACTCCAGTAGAGGGCGTCAGATCCCATTACGGATGGTTGTGAGCCACATACGGTGTGGTTGCTGGGATTTGAACTCAGGTCCTTTGGAAGAGCAGTTGGTGCTCTAAACCACTGAGCCATCTCTCCAGCCCAAGACTATTTTTTAATTGGGGGGGGGTGTTGCTTTGTTTTTGAGACAGAGTCCCACTACGTAGCCCTGGCTGTCCCATAAGTCCTTATGTAGACCAGCGATCTTCCTACTTTTGCTTCCTGAGTGCTGAATTAAAGGTGTGCCACCCGAGAGTGCCACCATACCTGGCCCATGTTAAAAATCAGATTTGGCTGGCTCTACTGTGGCGGTCAGCGTGTGGGGATCGGAGGTCCCTGCTTCCATCGTGTGAGCCCTGGGGGTGGAGGTGCGGTCAGTCTTGACAGCGAGGCCTTTACCTGCTGAGCCGTTCATCAGCACCCGTGGCTGGTTTTAAATGTCATCTCACTTCCTGGGCTGCCAGTCTGTCCATCTCTCCCCTGTTGCGAGCCTAGGCTCCGCCCTGGGACGCCATGCTCGCCCTGCCTCTGTCCTGCACTAATTCCGTCTGCCATCCGAGCCACGGGCCCTTCCCCCCGCCCCCCCCCAATACCCGGGCCACAGTCTCTCCACAGACGTGGAGAGTGGCGCGTACTCCTAGCTTCTTCCCTTGGAGGCCCATGTAGCCAAGGCTGGATTTGAACACACTTTTTAGCTCAGGCTAACCTTGAGGAGCTCCTGATCTTCATGCACCCGCTCTCCAAGTGCCAGGATTACAGACCTATGTCATTTTTGACACAGCCCCATGTCCAGAATCGTTTCAGGTTCTGGCTGCCTGAGTGAGCCCCGGTTGTGATCACCTGCCGGTCCCCTTCACGAGCTGACCCCAGGCCAAGTGAGGCCGCGGGCCCACGTGGCTCTTGACTCGATTTCCCGTCCCACAGCACGGCGCCAACGTCAACGCCCAGATGTACTCTGGCAGCTCGGCTCTGCACTCTGCGTCCGGTCGCGGGCTTCTGCCTCTGGTACGCACGCTGGTGCGCAGCGGTGCGGACAGCGGCCTCAAGAACTGTCACAACGACACGCCCCTCATGGTGGCCCGCAGCCGCAGGGTGAGAGCACAGGGCCTGGCCCCGGAGGTGCGCAGGCCTGGGGAGGGTCGTGAGCTTAGGCCGGCAAGGTAACAAAAGTGCCCGGAAGGGAGGCTGTGAGGGGAAACTGAGTCACAAAGCAAAGGAAGGGCCTGCACATCCTCACCTGGACGCGTTGGTCAAGAGAGGGGAGAGAGGGAAAGAAAGAATGAATAAAGGCCTTGGCATGACCTTCATCTTCCCACAGGTCATTGATATCTTAAGGGGGAAGGCCTCTCGGGCGGCTTCAGGGTCACAGCCTGAGCCATCCCCAGACCAAAGTGCCACCAACTCCCCCGAGAGCAGCAGCCGTCTCAGCTCCAATGGTGAGAGTCTGCGCCTGGGAGCATTCGGGACCCCCGAGCGGTCAGCTGGCCCCTCCCTGACCTAACTGCTCTTCCTCCACAGGCCTCCAGTCCTCGCCGAGCCCCGCGCCCTCGCTGTCTCCCCCGAAGGATGTTCCCGGCTTCCCCGTGACTCCCCAAAACTTTTTCCTTCCTACAACAACCACACCTGCCTTCCTGCCCTTCCCAGGAGTCCTCCGCGGCCCCGGCCGGCCCGTACCCCCTTCCCCAGCTCCAGGAAGCAGCTGAGATGGAGGGGGGGCAGACCCGGGCTCGTGAGGAGGGTCTCCCTGCCCTGTGGGGACCGCTCTTCTGGAACTGTGAGAACCTCGTTCTGCTTCCCCCGCCAATCTCCAGGACCAGGTTTTGCACCGACACATGCACATACTACTGAGCACAGATGCCCCAATCGCCCCTCGCCCAGGACTCTCGGCCCCGTTTAACCTCAGGCACCCAGGTCCCCTGCCCGGATGCACTAGACACGCGGTTCCTTGAGCGGAGGAACCGAAGAACAGCCCCGTCTCTGCCACCCTCCACCCCGAGGACCCGGAGGAGCAGAGGGCTCTGGGAGGGCACTGATCGCAATGTAAATTATTAGGTTTGGGTCAGATTTCTTTTGTAATAAACTATTTTTGTATCATATCCCTGCTTTGGATCTGTTGTAACCGGTGTGGCCCCCAGGTGCTTGTGGGCGCCGACCTGCCTGCGACTGCACCACGTTCTGCTGGGCAGGGGTCGAGGACGGGGAATGGCTTTGGGGGTGATGTGAGTTTGTGGGACATTGTGACATCTTCGTCGGGGATGCTGTAAGGTTCCAGAATGCTCTGGCTGTGGATGTTTCTGAGGGACTCTGCAATCTGTTGTGTCACTGTGGCATTTGAGATTAAAGATACATTTACATATATCTGTACATTTATAACACTAATATATGTGATATATGATATATATTATATGATTACAATATATACTTATGTTATATAACATATATAATGCAGAGTTATATATAATATGCTTATATAACCTATTCTAAGTATAATATATACTCACGGCTATACATAATATACAATATTAGTATATATCATATGTATGTATATTATATATAATATATTGTGTAATATAATAATATACAGTTATAACATACTTATATAAGTATATCTAATATATACTTATAATCTTATATATAATTATATGTCATACAGAGTCTCATGTAGCACAGGCTAGCCTCTAACTCACTATGTGACCAAGGATAAGGATGAACTCTCAACCCTCCAACTCCAAAGTCCCAGGATTAGAGACTTGCAGACATACGGCAACACACTATGTTTTAAAACGATTTATTCATTTGTTATATGAATAACAAATGAACTCATTTGTTATTTGACAAATAACAAATTTGAACTCAGGACCTTCGGAAGACCAGTCGGTGCTCCTAACCACTGAGCCGTCTCTCCAGCCCTGCACTATTTTTATGTGTGTGAGTGCGAGTTTATATGAGCCATGTGAGGTCAGAGGGCGTGAGATCCTCTAAAGCTGGGGTTACAGCCGGCTGTGGGGGGCTCACTGTGGGTGCGGGGAACCACGCCCGGAAGGACCCTAACAAAAGCACTGCGAGCTCCCAGCCACCGGCCTGTCTCCGGCTCCACTGTTGTTTAGGGTGGATAAGACAAGGCCTAACTGTGTAGCCCAGGCTGCAACTCACATGTAGACCAGGCTGGCCTTGAATTCAGAGATCCTCCTAGCTCTGCCTCACAAGTGCTGACATTAAAGGCGGGAGCCAGCATTCTGAAGTTCTCGGTGTTGTTGCAGAATAGGGAGGCATCTGGCTATGTAGCCCAGGCTGCCCTGCACTGTCCATCCTCCTGCCTCTGCCTCCCGAATGCTGATATCACAGGACGAGGCTCCAAGCTTGACCAACGCTTTGGATATTTGAGAGGCCTCCATTCAGCCACATAATCTGAGAGGCACGTGGGCTTGTGGGTGGCTCTGGGTGACTGGATGCCATGCTCCAGGCCCAGCTGGTGACAGGGTGTGTGTGGCAAGGACTTAGTCCGCCTGCCAGTGTCCCTGGCCCTGCAGTGTCCCAGCGGCCGTCGGACTCGGAGCGTGGACTTGTTCCCTGCAGTTATAACACGTAAGACACGGACGAGGGCCCTAAAATGAGAAAAGGAGAGCCTGCCCTCTCCGCACCCCGGGTGCTGCAGCAGGAGAGTCACAAGTTGGAGGCGAGCCTTAGCTGCACGGGGAATTCCAAGCCACCCTAGCCCTGCATAATAAGACCTTGTCAGAAAAACCAAAACAATCAAAAAATTTAAAAAAGGGGAAGAGAGAGAGAGAAATGAAAAGAGGACAAACAAAAATGTGTTCTCTGCCCTGGAGGGCAAAAAGTTCTGAAGTCTGTCACCGGGTGGTTGGTGCGCCCTCCAAAGCTCTAGGGAGGATTCATCCTGAAAAGAAGAGGGGTGGCCCTCCTCTTCATTACAAAGGCCTCTGTCTTTGTAATGCTGCATGCCCACCCACCCTAGAATCATGCAGACCAAGCGCTCTCTCTCTCTCTCTCTCTCTCTCTCTCTCTCTCTCTCTCTTTCTTCCTCCTCCCTTTTCTCGAGACTCTCAATGTAACCCAGAGTGGCCTTGAACTCACAGTCCTGCTGCCTCCCCATCCTGAGTTTCGGGATTACAGGCTGGGCCGCAGTGCCGGCTGAGGGCGGTCTCTCTGGTACCGTCTAGTCTTTGAGGTAAGGGGGAATGAGATGGTAGAGTCTGAGATGGGGACATGGCTCTATGGAGCTGGGGACAGGAGCTGAGACAGGGTCTCTTTTCCACCTGGCAAGCCCCACAATCACAAGAGTGTGCCGCCGTGGCCACTGCAGCTTTACTCCCAGGGTTGTGACAAAACAACAACGGAGCCGGGCGTGGTGGCGCACGCCTGTAATCCCAGCACTTGGGAGGCAGAGGCAGGCGGATTTCTGAGTTCCAGGCCAGCCTGGTCTACAGAGTGAGTTCCAGGACAGCCAGGGCTACACAGAGAAACCCTGTCTCGGGGAAAACAAAACAAAACAAAACAAAACAAAAAACCAACAGCAACAACAACAAAAACAAAAACAAAAAAAACAAAAACAAACAAAAAAAAAAACCGTAGTTTAGCAGGGTTTGCTGGCTCACCCTGTAATCTCACTGCTCTGAAAGCGGAGGGAGGAGGACGGTGAGCCGAAGCCAGCCTGGGCTGCATTGGGGAGGCCCCGCTCAGAGAGACAGGGGCGCTGGCTGCGGACCGGACCTCTTCAAGAGGTCGAGAGCCCCTGCGGCTCTCCAAGAAGACTCAGGTCCAGCTCCATTCCCAGCGCCCACATAATGGTGCTCAACTCCAAGTCCATCCCGGTCCTGAGGATCCGATGCCCTCTTCTGGTCTCTATGGGCACTGCATGTGATGAGCAGAAAGTCATGAAGACAAGACACAGACACAAAGTAAAACTTAAGACAGACAGACAGAAGGCCAGAGGTGGCGCACGCCTTTCATCCTGGCACTGGGGAGGCAGAGGCAGGAGGATCTCTGAGTTTGAGGCCAGCCTGGTCTAACAGAGCAAGCTGCAGATCAGCCAGGGCTACACAGAGAAAACCCTGTGACAGAACTCCAACCCTCCTCCACAGCCCCCCCCTCCACACACACACACAGAAAAAAAAAAAAAAAAAAGGAAGGAGGGAAGGAAGGGAGGGAGGGCGGGAGGGAGGGAGGAAGAAAATGGAAAAGAAAGGTAAGTAACGCCGGTGTGGTGGTTTATCCCTACAAGCCCAGGTCCTAGGAGGCAGAGGCAGGAAGATCAAGGCCAGCTCAAAGGCCGGAATCAAAACTGAAGCAGCGCTGGCCGACGGCTTGGAGGGCGAAGCCACTCGCCCCCAAGCCTGAAGCCCGGAGTTCACTCCTTAGGACCTCAGGATGCAGATGGGAGAAAGAAAGAACCCAGCCCTGTCCACCCAGATCAACTGTGGTGTTGTACACACACACACACACACACACACACACACACGACACAACAAAAACTTAAAAATAAATAAATGTAAAAACAAACAACAAAAACCAGGATACCCGAAAGTCTATGCTCACTCTCGTTCTTCAAAGCTACAACCCACGCATAGTGTGCCTTGGACTAAGTTTGGTCGCACAGCCACACCTAACAAACACCTAAGCATGCAGGGAAATGTAGTTTTTGAAAAAACAAGGTTCCACTTATTCCTCTGTGAGGCTGGAGCTCGGGCCTGCTGAGAGGGCCAGCCTGCCGCGGGCACACGCAGCTGTCTCCTCCGACATCAAAGTTAGGGCACCGGGCTTGGGGACAAGTGCCTTTTTCTTTACAAAGAAACTTGGTTTTCTCTTGGAAGGACACACCCAGGTAAAACGCACAAGTTCTGTTTCTAAAGGCAAAGAAGTAAGGGCAGAGGCTGGAGGCTTGAGCTTGGTCCCAGCACCACAAAAGACCATGGTGGTACCGCACACCCACCCGCCGGAGCCCAGCACTCTGGGCACGTGTTGCCCATACTTTGAGCTCAAGACCAGGCTGGGCTACAGGAGAACCCCCGTCCCGATGTCACAAGAGCCCGGCACACCTGCCCAGAGCCCTGCCTGTCCACAAACAACTCTTCTAACATGGCCACGGTGACTTCAGACACCTCGGGCCATGAGACTCGAGTCAGCACAGCCGCGGCCCTGCAAACTGGAGGCCGCTACAGACTGTGGGTGCTGAGAAACTGGGGTTCAACGGCTGACCTTAGCAGGCTAGTTCCCTAAAACAAAGGAGCTGGCTTCTGCGCGCGTGGAAATCCCCGCCCTGGGCCCCCTGACCTTGAGACTGGGCACGTGTCCTTCCCCGTGCCCCGGAGACAGGCGACGCCGAGGGAGAAGGGGCAGGGCCCCACGTGGGAGTCTCTGGACCGAATATTGGTGATGGTCCCAGCAGGCTGCGACCGCATCCGAAGTCATGGATTCAGACCTTGCTCAGGGTCACCGGGCATTGTTTAAAAAATGTCAGCGCGGGGCTGGAGAGACGGCCCAGCGGTTAAGAGCGCTGACTGCTCTTCCGGAGGTCCTGAGTTCAAATCCCAGCACCCACACGGTAGCTCGCGACCATCTGTGATGGGATCTGTAATGCAATGCTACAGGGCAGGAGTGCATAGACACGCAGAGAGCAGAGGGGCGGCGGGAAGGCCCGGCGGGTGAAGAACTGGCCTCGCAAGCGTCACAACGAACTCCAGTCCTAGAAGCCACACAAGGGCCAAATGCGGGGCCAGGCCAGCAAGGTAGCGCAGGTGCTGCCACCGAGCCTGGGGGAACTGAGTAGGAAGACAGAACCAACTCTTGCAAGTTGTCCTCTGACCCCCGCAGGTGCACGGGGACGCGGATGGATGGAGACGGGCTGGGGGGCAGGGGCCGGGGGCGGGGGGTTCCTGGCTGGACGCTGACGCGCATCTGTGTCCCAACGTTACTAACGCAGGGTGGGAGGCCAAGCCAGAGCTCTCCCGGAAGCGCGACATCACCACCTAGCGGCAGCACACGGCACAGCAGCAGAGACCGGAGACTCCTCAAAGACTCGTGACACTAATACACCCCACCCCACCACACACACACACACACACACACACACACACACACCACACACACACACACACACACACACACACACACACACACGATAGATAGACAGACAGACAGACAAGAAAGAAAAGGCCAGGCGGTGGTGGCGCACGCCTTTAATCCCAGCACTCTGGGAGGCAGAGGCAGGCTGATTTCTGAGTTCGAGGCCAGCCTGGTCTACAGAGTGAGTTCCAGGACAGCCAGGGATACACAGAGAAACCCTGTCTCGAAAAAAAAAAAAGGAGAGAAAAAATGAAAAGAGGAATCTGAGGCACAGATGGTTGAGTCTTCATTGTTTTTGTGTGTTTCTCGTTTACTTCGTTAAGATGGGGCTCAGCAGAAAGTCCAGGTTTTTCCTTGGTTGTCTTTGGTTGGTGTCTGTGCGTTTCTGAGACAAGATTTCTCTGCATAGCCCCGACTGTCCTGGAACTCTCTCTGTAGACCAGGCTGGCCTCAAACTCACAGAGATCCACCTGCCTCTGCCTCCCAAGGGCTGGGATTAAAGGTGTGCGTCACCGCCGCCTGGTGTAGTATTTTCTTTGCAATAAAATAAAGAAGAAAGTTCCATGTATACGAGATCTACATCAGGGCCAGGGCGATGGCTCAGTGGGAAATGACACTTGTCGTGAAGGTCAGCTGAGTCCAGATCCCAGAGCCCCTGGACAAGCCGGGCGTGGCAGAACTCGCCTGCCGCCCCCACGCCACCCCCACGCCCACCCATAACAAGGATAAAAAACATCGCTAAGTCTGCATTCATCTAGGTCGGGTCTGGAGAGCCGGTGTGAGTGTGTGACTCACTGCTCCAGAACAAGAGCGGGCAGGAGCCCCAGGCCAGGCATGGTGGTGGACACGGCATGCCAGCGCAGTGAAGGTGGAGGCAGGAGGATTAAGAAACCAAGGCCAGGCGGCTGGAGAGATGGCTCGGTGGTTAAGAGCACTGACTGCTCTTCCAGAGGTCCTGAGTTCAATTCCCAGCAACCACATGGTGGCTCACGACCATCCGTAATGGGATCCGATGCCTCTTCTGGGGTGTCTGAAGACAGTGACAGTGTACTTACATACATAAAATAAAATTTTTTAAGGGGAAAAAAGAGAAAAAAGAAAAAGAAAAGGAAATCAAGGCCAGCCTTAGCTATAAGGAAAGTGCCAGGGTAACCTGAGCTACATAACGAGGTGGGGAGGAGACCAGGTGCTGGTGGCACACACCTTTAATCCCAGCACTCTGGAGGCAGAGGCAAGCGGCTGTCTGGGAGCTCAAGGCCAGCCTGGTCTACAGGGCGATTCCAGGACAACCAGGACTACACAGAAAAAAGCCTATGTCTAAATAAATAATGAATAAAAAATAAATAAATAACATAAAACATAAAATAGTGGGGGAGGGGTGGGACTAGCATAGGCGGAAAAGCTGAGCTGGGGGGTGCGAGCAAGGGTTTGGGGTTGGATCCAACGGCAGCCATGGGGGGCGGCGGGAAGGCCGTTCTCAGCGCGCCCCCTAGCGGCCGCATTTAAAGTCCTGTGCGGTCCAAGCCTGCAGGGCATGGCCTTGTCCTCTCGGCCGTCCTCGGGGCCTGGCAGTCACCCGGGCACGGGGAGGCACACACCTGTCATCTCAGCACCTCCAAGGCTGAAAGACGTCACCGAAGGTGTGGGGCCAGCCTGAGCTACATACGGTGACATAGGCGGCCCTGGCCGTCCTGGACTGCATACAGATAAGAGGCTGGAGAGATCTCAGTGCTGAAGAGGACTGGCTGCTCTCGGGAGGACGCGGGTTCGGTTCTCAGCACCCACGTGGTGGTCCACAACGGCTTCCGTGCAGGTGGCAGACAAGCATACATACACAAGCATACATAAGACATGATTCAAAAAGAAAAGAGAAAGCAGGGGGCTGGAGCGGCGGCCTGGTGGTTGGGTGCTCCGGGCACTCGCAGAGGATTGGGGTTCGATTCCCAGGACTCCCATCAGGAGCTCAAAACTGCCTCTAACTCCAGCTCCGGGGGGGGGGGGCTGGCACTCTCCTGGCTCCCCCAGACACCTGAACACGGGTGTACACAACCCCACGCAGACATGCAGGCATACGGAAATAATTTAAAATAGCCACACCCTGGCAGGAAAGGCCTCAAGAAATGATGCGACTTTGAGCAGAGAGAAATCTGAGCCGCCCTGGCCTTCCAGACGCTTCCCTGTGGGCATTCACCCACGTTCAGCTTTTGTGTATCCGTTAAACGGATTTTGTTGTTGTTGTTGTTGTTGTTGTTGTTGTTGTTGTTGTTTCTTCAAGTCAGACAAGGTTTCTCTGTGTAGCCCTGGCCATCCTGGAACTTGCTCTGTAGACCAGGCTGGCCTTGAACTCAGAGATCTGCCTGGGACTAAAGGTGTGCACCACCACTGCCAGGTTGTATGGTCTTTTGTTTGTTTTTGTTTGTTTTAATAAATTTAACTTCAGGTTGGAGAGATGGCTCGGTGGTTAAAAGCACTGACTGCTCTTCCGAAGGTCCTGAGTTCAAATCCCAGCAACCACACAGTGGCTCACAACCATCTGTAATGGGATCCGATGCCCTCTTCTGGGAGTCTGAAGACAGCTACAGTGTACTCACATATAATAAATAAATAAATCTTTTAAAAAACAAATTAAAACATAATACATGTTATATTTTAATTTTTTTTTAAAGATTCATTATTTGTAAGTACACTGTAGCTGTCCTCAGACGCACCAGCAGAGGGCATCGGATCCCATTACAGATGGTTGTGAGCCACCATGTGGTTGGTGGGATTTGAACTCAAGACCTTCGGAAGAGCGGTCAGTGCTCTTAACCACTGAGCCATCTCTCCAGCCCCTATATTTTAGTTTTTTTTTTTTTTTTTTTTTTTTTTTTTTTTTTTTTGGTTTTTCGAGACAGGGTTTCTCTGTATAGTTCCGGCTGTCCTGGAACTCACTCTGTAGACCAGGCTGGCCTCGAACTCAGAAGTCTGCCTGCCTCTGCCTCCCAAGTGCTGGGATTAAAGGCGTGCGCCACCAACGCCCGGCTATATTTTAGTTTTTAAAGTCATCTATTCTGTATATCTCAAAGGAATAGAATCATACCATACACAGTATTTTTATTTTTGTCATTTTATTGGGGAGGGAATGAGGCAGGTTCTCACACAGCCCAAACCAAACCTTCAAGTTCGATCCGTAGATGAAGTAGACTCTGCACTGCCTCCACGGCCCAGGGATGGGCTCACAGGCGCAGGGCACTCTGGCTCATTTCTGCGGTGCTGGGGAGGCATCCAGGGCTTTGTGTGCTCTGAAGAAATATCCACCAACTGAACCACATCCCCACCCAGCCCCAGAGATGAACCTTTTGTTAGGTTGTGTGTGTGTGTGTGTGTGTGTGTGTGTTGGGGGGATGGATTTGGTGGTTTGGAGAAGTTTGTTTTCTTTTGGTTTATGTCTATTTATTTATGTGTGTGCTTGCTTGACTTTAAAAGTATCTTAAAACACATTCAGCTTCAATTTTATCTATCTATCTATCTATCTATCTATTTTTGTTTTTGGAGACAGGGTTTCTCTGTGTAGCCCTGGCTTTCCTGGAACTCACTCTGTAGACCAGGCTGGCCTCGAACTCAGAAATCCGCCTGCCTCTGCCTCCCAAGTGCTGGGATTACAGGCATGAGCCACCACGCCCGGCTGGATTTTTTTTTTAAATAATAAAAAATATTGCACCAGCCATGGCCCACGCCTTTAGGAGGCAGAGGCAGACAGATCTCTGTGAGCTTGATGCCATCCTGGTCTACAGAGAGAGTTCCAGGACAACCAGGGTTATATGGTGAGATACTGTCTAAAAAAACAAAATTAGAACAACAAAACGTGTGTGTGTGTGTGTGTGTGTGTGTGTGTGCCCGTGCATGCTTCAGATCTTCTGGATCTGGAGTTTTTGCCCAACAGGGAGGGAGAGAGAGACAGGGAGGGAGGGAGAGAGAGGGAGCGAGGGAGAGAGGGGGAGGGAGGGAGGGCGAGCACCAGGCCGAGGAGGAGTCCGCACCCGGGGTGGGGTGGCTGGGGTGGTGGCTGGCTTGCTGGGTGCCCTGGGGCAGAGGGAACCGTGTCCACGGCGCCCTCTGGCGGCCACCTGGAGCAAGGTCAGGACGGACCGACAGGTCTGGCAGGTTGGGGTGCGAGCCTGCCCGGAGCCACTTCCTGCAGCCTGCGCATTCCTGAACCTCACTTTCCGCCACACCCCTCTCGCCGCTCTTGAAACTCTGGGCACTTAAACTGCAACTTAATTTCCCTGGCCTGCCACGGGAGCCAGAACTCCGGTGGTTCTAGGACCTTCCCTCGGGGCCATAGAGTAACTATGACTGTTCTTAGAAGACTCAGCCCTCTGAGCACGCTCTGAAGACAGACAGGCGTATTCAGCCACAATCCAGGAAAGGGTGCCTCGTCCCAAAGCCCCTCCGTCCGGAGCCACCCCTTTCTCAGCACCAATAAATCCTGACCCAGGGGTCCCGCTTCAGCCCCCGGCCCGCCCCCGTCGGACTCTGCGGGCTGGCTGGCTCCCTTAGGGCTGCAGCTCTAGGCGCTCCAGGACCTGCCCCCTGCTTGGTCCCGCCCCAACGTGCAACCTTTCCCGCCACACCCCTCCGCCCCAGTCCCAGGCCACCCGAGGGACCCATGGCTGCGGCGGCAGCCCCGCGGGGATGCCAGTGGGGAGAGCCCCGCGCGCTTGGCCGGGCGGTGAAGCTGCTCCAGCGCCTGGAAGAGCAGTGCAGGGATCCCAGGCTGGCCATGGGGCCCCCGTCGCTGCGGGACCTCCTGCCCCGCACCGCACAGCTGCTCGGAGAGGTGGCAAAGGCCCGGCGCGAGGCCAGAGGGGAGCCCGAGGGTCCCGGTGGCGCCGGTGATTTTCTGATCATCTACCTGACCAATCTGGAGGCCAAGGGCAGGCAGGTGGCCGAGCTCCTGCCACCCCGGGGCAAAAAGGACGCCAACCAGGATGTTTTCCGGGAGGGCTCCAGATTCAGGTGAGCGCTAACCTTCCTCAGAGACAAGTCACAAACTAGTGATTTCCGGATTGTGCCACCAGTCAGTCACCTGTTCCCTCAGACCCAGGGGTCCAGGCCCCAGCCTCCTCCCTCAGACCCAGGGGTCCAGGCCCCAGCCTCCTCCCTCTGACCCGGGGGCGGGGGGTGGGGCCAAGCTCCAACCCTCCTCCATCAGACCCAAGAGTCAAGACCTTTCCTCCATCAGACCTAGGGGTTCAGGTCCCATCCTGCTCCCCGTTATTCCCTCCCTTAAGCACCCTTGCCGCCAGACCCCCTTTCTTCCTTCCGGGGAACAGCTTGCAGCTGGGGTCCAGGCATGTGCCTCTCCTAGAGTCTTAGATACACATAACCTCGTGAATGTAGGGAGCCCAGACGTCCTGTTGGGGAGGCAGGATGAGGGGACCCACCTGTCCAGCCTGAGGAGCAGGCCAGCCCCCACTCCCACCCCCTCCAACTGCCTGGGTTCCGTCAAAGACGGTTGTTCCAAGGACCTTGGGCTTGCCTGCCCTCTGGCCTGAGGGACAGCTACACAGGAGAACTGGAGCTGGACCCCAGAGCAAGCATATACGCATATACATATATGTGTGTATGTATATGTATATGAATATATGCGTGTGTATGTATATATATAATGAAAATGTGTATCTCTTATTTCTTTCTTCCTTCCTTCCTCCCTTCCTTATTCCAGCTGGCCTTTAAATTCGCTGTGTAGACCAGGCTGTCCTCAAACTCACAGAGCCCCACCTCCCTCTCCCTCCTGAGTGCTGGGGTCAAAGGGCTCTGCCGCCACAATCAGCCCAGAGTAATAAACTGGTTCTTCTGTTTGGTTGGTTGTTTTTAGATAGGGTTTCTCTGTGTAGCTCTAGCTGTCCTGGTATTCCTTCTGTAGACCAGGCTGGACCAGAACTCACAGATATCCACCTGCCTCTGCCTCTCGAGTGCGAGTGCTGGGATTAAAGGCGGTGCACCTCCACTGCTCAGCTACAGACTTCTTTTTATTACACGGAGTTAGCTCTCACTCCGTGTGCACGCACTGCTCAGCGTCAGGAGACAGGTCGCCCGTGTGTCTGACAGCTGGACCAACTCCAGCCCCAGCGGCTGCAGCTGTTGCTTTCCATCAGCCTGCCGCGTTGCGGTCTGGTGTATAGTCCACAACTAACGCGCCTGCTGGAAAGGTGGCTTTGGGCAGTGGTCCCCACCTGGCCGCCCAACCACCCCTTCCCAGGCTCCCCTAAGACCACCAGAAAACCCAGGCATTCGCACTGGGACTCACAGCAGTAGCAAACAGGTATGGGGTGGCAAGGAAAATATTTTTATGATTGGGGGGTCGCCAGAGCATCCAGAACTGAATTGAAGGGTCTCAGCGTTGGGAAGATGGAGACGCACTGGCTTATGGGTAAAGAGGGCTTACTGCTCTAGCAGGGGACCTGGTCCCAGCCCCCAGGATGGACGGCTCCCAATCACCTGTAAGCCCAGCTCCGAGGGGCCTGACGCCTCTTCGGGCCTCCTCAGGAATCCACACATGTGCACATATCTATGCACACAGACACACACGGGCACATGCATGCATACACACGCACACACAATTAAAAATAAAAGTAAATATTTTAAAAAGATTTATTTGTATTTTATGTAACCGCTGAGCCAATTTTCCAGCCCCAAAAGTAAATCTGGAGAAGGAGGAGGAGGAGGAGGTGGAGGAGGAGGAGGAGGCGGCCAAGTGGTGGTGCATGCCTTTAGTCCCAGCAATTGGAGAAGGGGCTTTACAGGCAGGTGTACCTGAGTTCAAAGACAGCCTGGTCTACAGACTGAATTCCAGGACAGCCAGGGCTACAAGAGAAACCGCAGCAGGTGCTTTAATTGAGGACTATTGTAGCTGTCTTAAACAAACAAACAAACAAAAAGAACCAGTTTGCTACTCTAGGCTGACTGTGGTGCCAGAGGCCCCCTTGGCCTCGGTACTCGGGAGAGAGAGGCAGGCCGATTTCTGTTAGCTTAAGGCCAGCCTGGTCTACAAAGCGAATTTAAAAGTCAACTCAAACTGCATAATGAGATCCTGTCTCAAAAAAAAAAAAAAAAAAAAGAGGGAGAAAGAAAAAAAGTCCCTTCCAGTCTTTGCAGATGGCAAACTCACTGGGCCACACAGCTCTGCATTGTGGGAAGCGAGGTTGCTAAGAAACTGTCAGGAGCCCTACAGACCTGGCCATAGAAGTTATTAGTATAAATGAGAAACATAATAAAATCAGCATGCACTGAGTGATAACCCATTAGAATATTCAGGTTTTGTTTGACTTTGAAAATGTTGGCGATAGAACCCGGGACCCTAAGCATGGTAGGCAGATGCTCTCCCACTGAGCCACGCCCCCAGCCCCTCACTGGGGGATTCTAGGCGGAGCTCTACCACTGAGCCACGCCCCCAGCCCCTCACTGGGGGATTCTAGGCGGGGCTCTACCACTGAGCCACGCCCCCAGCCACTCCCTGGGGGATTCTGGGCGGTGCTTTACCACTGAGCCACTCCCCCAGCCTCTCCCTGGGCATTGTGGGCGGAGCTCTTCCACAGCCACGCCCTGGGGTTGTAGGCGTGGCTTCTACTGCTGAACCGTGCCCAGAGCCGTGTCCTCTCTGTACTCATGGCCCTGTTCTCCAGGGATTCAGGAGCTGAACTCACATGTTTAGTCCCACTTCACGGGTGAGGAACTGAGGAGACTTGGGGAAACATTTGTTAGTGATTTTCCATTACTTTCAAAGCTGTTGAGTGTCTGAAACCCCATTCGACATCGGGATCTCAAACTCAGGCAGCCAACACACCCAGTGGTGTGGAGGGCAGTTGTAGGCATTCGCTAATCAGCGATGGCAGATGGTTACTCCCCGCCATCTCAGCGGGAGAGACGTCTCCAGCCACAGAGGCTTTGGGCCTGTGGCATGCTGGCTGGAGGCCAGATGGGACCTGAGCATCCAACCTTACATTCCTTCACGGATGAGGAAACGGAAGTGCGGAGCAGAGAGGCCTCAGAGCCGAGGCGGGCTCTTGGTGCATCGATCCATTAGAGGGAAACCTGGGGGCCTTGCACCTGTAGGCACTCTCCCCACAGCACGCGTGGTGCTCCCCACAGCACGCGTGGTGCTCCCCACAGCACGCGTGGTGCTCACAGCTTTCTCCCGCAGGCGACAACTGGCCAAGCTGGCCCTCATCTTCAGCCACATGCACGCGGAGCTGAGCGCGCTCTTCCCCGCGGGGAAGTACTGCGGGCACCTGTACCAGCTCACCAAGGGCTCTGCCCACTCCTTCTGGAGGGAGCACTGCGGCGCTCGGTGAGTGGACCCTCGCCAAGGGAAAGTGGGCTCCGAGCCCCGTAACTGCCCTGTGCAAGGACCGGAAGTGCGGGCGAGAGCAGCTGCTTGGGTGACAGACCCTCGCTCTAGCCGTGGCTACAACCACCCCCTTCCCGCGCAGGTGCGTGCTTCCGTGGGCTGAACTCCAGTCGCTCCTGTGCGCCCACCACCCTGTGGAACCAGGCCCCACCATGCAGGCCCTGCGGTCCACCTTGGACCTCACCTGTAGCGGCCACATATCGGTCTTTGAGTTTGACATCTTCACCAGGCTCTTCCAGGTCAGGGATGGTCGAGGCTGGGCACGGCACCTCGCACCCTGGGTCTGAGGGAGGAGAGAGGGGCTGAGGACCCTGGATCTGAAGGAGGGAGGCTGGGCCTGGACCACTGAGTCTTGGGGAAGGGGGTGTGTGTGGTGTCCTGTGTGTGCAGACAGCGTTCGGGGCCACTGCGATGTGGGTAGGGTGGTGGACTCTCGAACCCTGAAGGTCCTAGGGCACAGGCTACCTCCTCGGTCCCTTAGTGACCGTCTCTGTCCTCCCAGCCATGGCCCACTCTACTGAAGAATTGGCAGCTCCTGGCTGTCAACCACCCTGGCTACATGGCCTTCCTCACCTACGACGAGGTCCAAACGCGCTTGCAGGCCTACAGGGACAAACCGGGCAGGTGAGCAGAGCCGGGTTCCATGGGACACGTGGTCTAGCCTTGGCTAATGTGGGGGGGGGAATCCCTCAACTTCTGAGAGGCCAAGAACTGAGGTTCCTGGGAACCCCCGACCTCGGGAGCTCTGCAGCTGGAGGCCGGGGGGTGCTTTTCTGTAATCTCGGCACTCGGGCCAGCCTGGGCTACCTGGGACACTGTCTCAAAAAACAAAACAAAACAAAACAAAACAAAACAAAACAAAAAACCCCTCTGAGTTAAGGTGCCCAGTCCCCCTGCCTCCTCTTCTGGGGCCTCCTGGTTCGTCCCACAGCCCAGCAGATAAAGCAATAATATCTGCTCTACCAAGGAGTTCTGAAGGCCCTACCTAAGATAGGGCCCCGTCTTGACAAGTTAGAGGCTATACTGTAAACCTGTTAAATGGTTTTGTTTTGAGACAGGGCTTGCTTCATTTAGCCCAGGATAGCCTCAAACTTGCCACGTAGCTAAGGATGACCCTTGGAATCCTGGTAATCCTCCCTTTACATTCCTGAGTGCCGGGGGCTACAGATATCACCACTCCACTAAGGGGTCTGCCGAGGTTTATTTGTTTGCTTTTGTTTTGTTTGGGTCTCTCTGTGTATTCCTGGCTGTCCTGGAACTCCATCGGAGGTCACGCCTGAGTGTAACTTGCTTGCATTTTTTTCCCTGTGTCAGGCTCATGCTCAGCGGAGACCCATTGCTATGGTGGGCAATGGTATCTAAAGCTATAGATATGCCCTCTCAGTCCGTAACTGTGGCCCCTCTTCCATGAAGGATGAGGAAGGAGATCCCTGGATCCCCGACAGGGCAGACGGCTGGGTGCCCCCAGAAGGGACAGCAGCGACCCCCCCCCCTCTTTCCACAGCTACATCTTCCGGCCCAGCTGTACCCGCCCGGGGCAGTGGGCCATCGGGTACGTGAGCTCCGACGGAAGCATCCTGCAGACCATCCCTCTCAACAAACCTCTGCTGCAGGTGCTCCTGAGAGGACAGAAGGACGGCACGTGAGTCCAGGCTTGAAGGACACAGCCAGCACACCAAGCTGCAACGCCACAAGCTCCCAGCAGGGGGCGGCCGGATGCTCAAGGCAGGGGCATGGCTGCAGCCACGCAGAGGGAGGGCTGCGAGTGCGGCTTCCTTCCGCAGACCCGGCTTAAAAGCCGGTGCTTGTAGAGACCCTGTCCCGCTCTGGGGTCTAGATTGGCAGGTCAGGGGCGGGGAAACAGCCAACCCGGTGGTTTTCCACCTGTAACCTCAGCTGCCTCCGGCGGTTTCCTGAGGGAAATTGCCCCCGGTGCGGGGAGGGGAGGGGAGGGGAGGGGAGGGGAGGGGAGGGGAGGGGAGGGGAGGGGAGGGGAGGGGAGGGGAGGGGAGGGGAGGGGAGGGGAGGGGAGGGGAGGGGAGGGGAGGGGAGGGGAGGGGAGGGGAGGGGAGGGGAGGGGAGGGGAGGGGAGGGGAGGGGAGGGGAGGGGAGGGGAGGGGCCGGCTGCTCTCCTGGGTTCTCGCTCGCCCAGATCTTTGGTGGTTTGCCCTGCTGGGGATGCTTCCTAGCTAGGCCAGATGCTACCGATGAGCTGCAGGGCTGGGGTGAGACAGAGACGAGAGGGACAGATGGACAGACCTGTTGCTTCTCATTGTTCACAAGGCTTCTGTTCTACAAAACAGCGAAAGCCTTGAGTCACTACACACAAAACTGTTACTCTCAAGGAACAGGCAAGCTTATGTCACCTTCATGACCGTCACGTGCCTCTTCATACGTTATTTATTTTATTAGAATTTGGTCTTTTGTTCTTTGTTTTGAAAATGTACTGGTCTTGAGCAGGAGTGAGATAGATATGTGGTGTGGGTGTGTGTGTGTGTGTGTGTGTGTACAGGAATACAGGAGAATCCTGACATCTGCGTTCTAAGCTACACTGGGAGGGTTTTTTGTTTTGTTTTGTTTTGTTTTTTGTTTGTTTGTTTGTTTTTTGTTTTTTTGGGTTTTGGTTGTTTTTTTGTTTTGTTTTGTTTTGTTTTTGTTTTTTTTTTGTTTTTTTGTTTTTTTTTTTTTTTTGTTTTGGTTTTTGGTTTTTCCGAGACAGGGTTTCTCTGTGTAGCCCTGGCTGTCCTGGAACACACTCTGTAGACCAGGCTGGCCTCGAACTCAAAAATCTGCCTGCCTCTGCCTCCCAAGTGCTAGGATTACAGGCGTGCCCACCACTGTCCACACTGAGATTCTTGTTCAGCAAGAAAAAGAAAACAAAAAAATGTACAGATTGAGCAGGGCAGCAAAAAAAAAAAAAAAAAAAAAAAAAAGTAAAGATCATACTGGGGGCGTGGCTCAGTGGTAGAGCCCCGCCTAGAATCCCCCAGGGAGGGGCTGGGGGCGTGGCTCAGCGGCAGAGCACTTGCCTAAAATGCTCAGGCTAGATCAACACTACAAACTAGAACATGGAATCCTGGAAGGACAGAGGTTTAGATTTCTTTCTTGAGTCTCAGGCTGGAGGTCACAGTTCAGTGAGCTTCTCTAAGATGATCAAGTGGACAGTTCTGTCCCAGGGATTGGAGAGTACACTTGCTCTGGGAAGTCCCAATGTGGGCACGTGGCAGGTCCTAATGCTCACCCGCACGCACACAAACACACGCCGGCACTCACACACACACCTACCTGTGCACATGCACCTGTGCAGGCATGCGCGCACACCAGGTAGATGAGGTGGGTGGGTCCAGCGAGGAGTCCTTGTGAGCCCAGCCCCTCAGAGCCCAACTCTATTCTTCCCCCAGCTTCCTCTTCCCTGACGGAAAGAACCACAACCCAGACCTGGCTGCGCTCTGCCGGGCAGAACCCTACCAGCGCATCCACGTGTCAGAGGTGAGTTCCACACCGCGTGTGCCACCAGCTACTCAGCTCAGAGATCTGGGGATGTGGCACTGGCGTGGGGCCGTGTAAATATGAGGCAGCCCTTGCCTCTCTGAGGCTCTCTGTGAGTGCCTCACTGGGAGCTGCACCTCTGCAGCCTCCTCTTCAGGGCGTTTTCTTGGATATGGAATAAAGAAAAGCGCCTCTGAGATCATCAAAACAGCTGATGCATTTGAGCGTTTATCAGCTCTGAGTCTGAGCAGATACCCAGCACCAGGGGAGCCGAGATATTTTTCTTTTTGTTTTAGGATGGGACCCAGAAACTTGTGCTTCCTACACTAAGCAGCAAGCCCAGCCCCTCACTGGGGGATCCTAGGCAGGGGCTCTACCACTGAGCCACGCCCCCAGACCCTCACTGGGGGATTCTAGGCAGGGGCTCTCCCACTGAGTCACGCCCCCAGCCCCTCACTGGGGGATTCTAGGCAGGGGCTCTCCCACTGAGCCACGCCCCCAGCCCCTCACTGGGGGATTCTAGGCGGGGCTCTACCACTGAGTCACGCCCCCAGCCCCTCACTGGGGGATTCTAGGCAGGGGCTCTACCACTGAGCCACGTCCCCAGCCCCTCACTGGGGGATTCAAGGCAGAGGCTCTACCACTGAGCCACGCCCCCAGCCCCTCACTGGGGGAGTCTAGGAGGGGACTCTACCACTGAGCCACGCCCCCAGCCCCTCACTGGGAGATTCTAGGCAGGGTTTCTACCACTGAGCCACAACCCCATGCTTTTAATAAGGAAATAGCTTTATTGACTATACTGTAAAGGGCTGGGCAATAACAGGAGGACTATAGGCAGTGCAGTCAAGCCTGATGACGTCACTTCATTTCCGAGGATCCTCAGGGTGGGGGCAGGGAGAACTGAGTCATCCTCTGACCTCCATATGGCTCCATGGCTCATGTGTACACAGAGCACTACTGACATTTAGTTTTGGTTCTTGTGGGATCCACCCCCGGCGGCGGCGGCGGTGGTGGTGGTTATTATTTCAAGACAAGATCTTATTATTTCAAGATCTCAGAGAGATGGCTCAGCAGTTTTGAGCACTGACTGCTCTGCTAGAGGTCCTGAGTTCAAATCCCAGCAACCACATGGTGGCTCACAGCCATCTGTAATGGGATCTGATGCCTTCTGCTGTGTCTGAGAAAAGCTACAGTATACGCCAGGCGGTGGTGGTTGCACGCCCTTAATCCCAGCACTCGGGAGGCAGAGGCAGGCGGATTTCTGAGTTTGAGGCCAGCCTGGTCTACAGAGTGAGTTCCAGGACAGCCAGGGCTACACAGAGAGACCCTGTCTCGAAAAAAAACCAAACAATAAAAAATTTAAAAAGACAAGATCTGTCTTAGTAGCCCTGGCTATTGTGGAACTTGTTAGATAGTGGTGGTCTGCCTGGCTGGCCTTGAACTCATAACGGCCCCCTGCTAATGCTCGTAACCTCAGTGACTGGCCCATGAGGGTTGGTACAAGGATTTTCTACGTAGCT
Organism: Apodemus agrarius; assembly: GCA_964023405.1. Taxonomy (NCBI): domain Eukaryota; kingdom Metazoa; phylum Chordata; class Mammalia; order Rodentia; family Muridae; genus Apodemus; species Apodemus agrarius. The sequence goes on along the minus strand of OZ030005.1, from coordinate 7,486,900 downwards.
GAGCCTGGAGCTCTCAATCCTCCTGCCTCAGACACTGGAGTAATTACAGGCCTTTGATACCATGAAATATTTTTAGCCTAAGTACATCCTATTTTATATTTAAGATTATATATATATACTGGAACTTGCTCTGTAAGCCAGGCTGGCCTTGAACTCGCCGAAATCCACCTCCCTCTAGAGTGTTGGTATTTTTTTTTAAGTTTTTTTCCGAGACAGGGTTTCTCTGTGTAGCCCTGGCTGTCCTGGAACTCACTCTGTAGACCAGGCTGGCCTTGAACTCAGAAATCCGCCTGCCTCTGCCTCCCAAGTGCTGGTATTAAAGGCATGTGTCACCACTGCCCAACTTTATATAACTTTTAAAATATATTTTAAATATTTATTTTTATTATTTAAAAGACTTATTTTGTGTGTGAGAGTATTTACCTGTATGTATGTGCCCATCTGTGTGTAGTACCCACAGAAGCCAGGCCCCCTGGCACTAGAGCCTTGTTTAAAGCACCAGCATTCCCAGGGGACGAGGAATCCGGAAAACAAGTGTCTGGTCCAGGGCTGGCGGCACCCTTGCTCTGGAGTGGCACTTGGGCTGTAACCCCGCGGCTGGGTGGGCCAAGCCCCGCCTCTGGGATGCACAGTAAGACTCTGTGGTGAGGAAAGATAACGAATGCAGACCTCTGAGACAGTGCTGGTGTCCTGGCCTTCACCCTGGCTGTCGGTTTTCTGTGAGGGGGTGTTTGGTTGTTGCTGGTTTGGTTTGGTTCAGAGACAGGGTTTCATGAAGCCCAGGCTGGCCCCAAAGCTCCTATGCAACCGAAGGGACCCTCCTGCGTGTCCTCTGTTCCCCCGGGCAGGCACATCCAGTTCTGTGGGGCTGGCGCTAGAACCCGAGGCTCCCTGAGCACCAGCAGCCCTCTGCCAACCGTGCTAACTCCCAGCCCCAGCCTTGCGCTTCGGGGAGTATGCGGGCTGGCACCGAGTTTGAGAGCCGTCCTCCTAGCCCGCCCCACCACACCCCGCCCCTGTCCATCCATTCTTCTCCCAGGAGCAGCTGCAGCTCTACCAAGCCATGAACTCCACGTTCCAGCTGTGCAAGATCTGCGCCGAGAGGGACAAGGACGTGCGGATCGAGCCCTGTGGCCATCTCCTCTGCAGCTGCTGCCTGGCTGCCTGGCAGGTGGGGCCGCCATCTGCCCTCCGCCCCGCCCCCACATCAGGATCTCCCAGGGGCCCCGTGCGAGGGATCGGGGTTCCAGAGAGAGCGGGGGTCTGGCCCGGCTCTCAGGCCAGGTCTACCCTCCGCTTCTCCCTGAGGATAGAGCTTAAGGCATCATCATCGCAGTGCACCACGGGGCCGGCCCGGCCGAGCCTACAGCGCAGGCCTCAGCAGCTCTGCCGGGCTAGGCCCTGCCTGTGTGTCCCTCCTGGGTTCAGAGTATACCAGCCCCGTCCCAACCTGCTGCCAGCCTCCACCCCAGAGCTGGGCTCTCACGTGCCCCCCGCCCCGCCCCGCACCCCCTCGCTGGAGGACATTTGAAGTCAGAAGGGACACAGGACACAATGAGTGACTTTTTCTCTCGCTCTTTTTTTTTTTTTGTTTTTGTTTTTGTTTTTTTCGAGACAGGGTTTCTCTGTGTAGCCCTGGCTGTCCTGGAACTCACTCTGTAGACCAGGCTGGCCTCGAACTCAGAAATCCGCCTGCCTCTGCCTCCCAAGTGCTGGGATTACAGGCGTGCCCACCACGCCCGGCCTACATTTTTCTTTTTTTGTCCCCAGCAATCGGACAGCCAGACCTGTCCCTTCTGCCGTTGTGAGATCAAAGGCCGAGAGGCCGTGAGTATCTGTCCGGCCCAAGAGGGGCCGGTGGAGGTCAGGACTGCTGCAGATGACACAAGAGACAGCTGTCACCAGGAGGCCGCCGAGTGGAAACTGGAGCCGGTGAGCAGGGGCAGGCAGGACCAGGAGCCACTGCCCCAGGGTCTGAGGGAGGAGGCTAGCCGCGCTCCATACGGGTCTGAGGGAGGAGGCCAGCCGCGCTCCATCCGGGTCTGAGGGGGGAGGTGGGACCTGGACTCTGGGTGTAAGGAACACAGTCCTCGACCCGCCTCCTCTGCCCCTCCAGGTGACTCCCTCTGCCCCCCCACTGACCCCTGAGGATCCGTTCCCCCAGAGACCCCAAGACAAAGGCTGGCTGACGGTGGTGAGTGAGGTGTGGGGCGGGCGGCTGGGGGCTCACTTCACCCTGGCGCGGCCACACAGGGGTGGGTCACAGGGACAGGCTCATACTCAGCACCAATGCTTTGGTTTATGTTTTGTTTTGTTTTTCTGAGACAAGGTTTCTCTGTGTAGTCCTGGCTGTCCTGGAACTCACTCTGTAGACCAGGCTGGCCTCGAACTCAGCGAGTCCCCCTGCCTCTGCCTCCCAAGTGCTGGGGTTAAAGCCACCACACCACACCCGGCCTGTTTGTCCGGCCTGCGTGCATTTCTGTGCACTGTGAACATGCAGTGCCATGGGGGCCAGAAGAGGAGGTGGGATCTAGACCTGGAGTTACAGTTACAGACGGTTGTGAGCTGCCATGTGGGGGCTGGGAATTGAACCTGGGTCCTTTGCAAGAGCAGCCAGCACTCTGAACTGCTGAACCATCGCTCCAGCCCACCTCTATTTTCTTCTCTTCTCTTCTATGGCTACTTCCTCCTCCCCTTCCTCCTCCCCCTTATGCTCCTCCCACTTCTCTCTCCTTTCCCTCCTCCCCTTCCTCCTCCCCCTCCTGCTTCTTTTCCTTCCTCCTCCTCTTTCGTATCTTTTCCCCCCCAAGATTTATTTTATGTATGTGAGTACACTGTCCCTGTCTCCAGACACACCAGAAGAGGGCGTCAGATCCCATCACAGATGGCTGTGAGCCACCATGTGGTTGCTGGGATTTGAACTCAGGATCTCTGGAAGAGCAGCCAGTGCTCTAACCGCTGAGCCATGTCTCTGGCCCCTTTCCTATCCTTTCGAAGGCAGGTTCTTAGTATGCCTTCCAGGCTGGCTTACACGCCCCATCCTCCTGCCTCGGCCTCCGGCGGCTGGGATGAAGAGGGCAACCCTCCGCCCAGCTCCCGCAGGCTCATTCCCTAAATGGGCTCTGTCCTCCTCCCCCGGGCCCTTCGAGACCTCCCGTCACCTAGCTGAGCACACACTGGCTGTGATCAATACCCAGCTGACTTCAAACAGCGCAGGAAATCCGGGAACAGTCTTCTACCGCGGCAAGGAGAGAGAGCCAGCAGGAAGGGGGCGGAGCACCAGGGCGGGAGGCTAAAAACAGCTCTGGACCCGGGGCCAGAGGCAAATGGTACATTAGGAGCACTCAGCAGGCTCCCGGGGGACAGGGCGGGGCCGCAGCCGGGACACAGCCTGCCGTCACGTCACCTCCAGCCACGTGGGTGCACCTTGGCCTGGGCTGCGCCCTCTGCCTGGCATGAGACTTCCCGTGCCCTCCACGCATTCCTGTGAACTCCGGCTCCTTCCTTCTCCAAAACACCCCGGGAAAGAGAAAGCCTTGGGCACACCCCTTACCGGAAAGGTGACTGTACTCTGAGAGCCCTTCAAATGTTCTTGGCATTGTTAGGTCCTCCGCCCACTCCTCCTCCTCCTCCTCCTCCTCCTCCTCCTGCTCCTCCTCCTCTTCCTTTCCACCACCACCACCATCATCATCAGATTTATTTAGTTTTAGGCAGGATGTGGTGGCACAGGTCTCTAATCCCAGCCCGTGGGAGGCAGATGCAGGCAGATCTCTGTGAGTTCAAGGCCAGCCTGGTCTACTTAGTAAGTTCCAGCATACCCAGGGCTACACAGAGAGCCCCTGTCTGTCTGTCTGTGTGCATGTCTGGTGCCCACGAAGGTCAGAAGAGGGTGACTGGAGTTACCGCGGTCGTTATGGCAGTGTCGGTGCTGGGAACTGAACCCCAGCTCTGTCTGAGCGGCCAGCGCTTCTGATTACGGAGACATTTTTCCAGCCCCCATTTAATTTTATGTAGCCCCGCCCCTGGACCCCCCTCTGTAGACAAAGATGGTTTAGAACTCACAGAGATCCTCCTGCCTGTGCCTCCCAAGTGCTGGGATTAAAGGCCTGTGCCACCGTGTTTGGCATCTTTCATTTGTGTGTGCGTGTGCGCGTGTGCATGTGTGTGTGTGTGTGTGTGTGTGTGTGTAGCCCTGACCCATGTTGGGCAGTTGGGCATTATGTACATAAAGGTGTATGCAGAAGAGGACATCAGAACCCCCCACCCCCGAACTGTAGTTACAGAGGGCTGTGAGCCGCCATGCGGTATGGGGGGCCTACTCTGGCTCTAAGTCATCTCTCCAGCACCCCTCCCATCTTTATTTTGAGGTTCTAAGAATTGAACCCAGGGACTCGTTTGTTTTAAACAAGTACTCCACTGAGCGGCACTGTGGCGGCCTTCTCTGTTGGCCTCCGGGTACTTTTACCGCTGGACCACGCCCAGAGCCCCTCCCTCCCTTTTAAAGGGGGCCCATGGCTTCTTCACATCCGCCATTATTATGACAGCCTGGTAAGGTGGGGACCACTGTGATCCCAGTATCGAGGAGATGCTGCGAGACCAAGCGCACCGGGGACGGACGTAGACCTGGGAACCAGACACCAGGCCGCGGGTGGCCGCCTCTGCGCCGCCTGTGCCGTGGTCTGTTCGTGCGCATTCAGGGTCGCGGCTGCTGTGGTGGAGACGCGTGCGCGCATGAGCTTTCCTGGCTGGCCCTTGCTCGGTGAAGCCAGGGCTGCAGCTGAGCTCCAGACGGTCTTGCTCGCCTTTCCCAATCCTGACTTTTCTTTTTCTTTTTTGGTCGTTTGGCTAGATTTTGTGGGTTTTTGTTTTTGGGGGGTTTTTTGTTGGTTGGTTGGTTGGTTGGTTTTTCAAGACAGGGTTTCTCTGTGTAGCCCTGGCTGTCGTGGAACTCACTCTGTAGACCAGGCTGGCCTCGAACTCAGAAATCCGCCTGCCTCTGCCTCCCAAGGGCTGGGATTACAGGCGTGCGCCACCACCAAAGGGCCTCAGTCCTGTTACTTATGGATCCAGGCTACCCACCAAGCCTTGCCCTTCCTACAGGCGACAAGCCCCGCCCCTCCTAGCTTGGAGCCCCGCCCCCTCTGCGCGGTCGCTCCAGTTACCCAGAGGCCTTTGCAGGTGTCCTCCTCTCTGGCCAACTACGCTCCTTTACTTGAAGGACGAGGAACCCCTGAGCCATTTCCTTATTTGAGAGCTGCCGGTCAACCCCAACTCTCCCGCCTCACCCCCATGGCACTGCGAGAACTCGTCTCCTATTTCTCCATGTTTGTCAGTTCTGCAGGAGCAAAGATGCTTTTCTCATTCACGGCTGTGTCCTCAAAGTCTAGATAGAGCATGATCCAGAAATGCTTGTGCTATGAGTGTATAAGGATTTTTGAGACAGGGTCTCACTGTAGGTCGGGCTGGCCTCAAACTGGCTATGTAGCCAAGGATAACCTCCCAGGTTTTTGTTTTGCTTTGTTTTATGCTATTTATTTTTGAGATATGGCTTCTCTGTGTAGCCCTGACTCACTCTGTAGACCAGGCTAGCCTCAATCTCAGAGATCTGCCTACCTCTCCTCCCAAGTGCTGGGATTAAAGGTGTGTGCCACCACCGCCCGGCGTGTTTATTCGTGTTTTAACGTTATGAACGTGTTTCTTTGCATGGATGTCACACACCACATGTGTGCAGTGCCCTCAAAGGCCAGAAGAGGGCATCAGATCCTCCGGATCTGGAGTTCCAGTTGGTTCCAGGTGGTTGTGAGCTGCTATGTGAGTGCCTGGAATAGAACCTAGGTCCTCGGGGAGACAAGCAGTGCTGGAGCCCCCGAGCCGGCTCTCCAGCCCGGGGGGGGGGGTTGTTATTGGTGGTGGTGGTTTTGTTTTGTAGTATTGGGTTTGTTGTTGTTGTTGTTGTTGTTGTTGTTTTGAGACAGGGTCTCTTATAGCCCGGGCTTCATGAAGTGTTTATATAGCCAAGACTGACCATGAATTCCTGATCCTCCTGCCTCTGCTCCAGGGATTTCAAGTGTACACCACCAAGGGCAGCCCACCTGGGAGACATCTGATTTCATTTAAAATGTGTGTGCTTGAGGCATGCGTGTGTGTGTGTGTGTGTGTGTGTGTGTGTGTGTGTGCAGCTCTCAGATGCTGAGTAGCGTCCAGGGGCCAAGCGTCCGGAGTCTGTCCTCTCTTCGCCTTGCGTTCTGAGGATAACCCCAGGTCCTAAGGCTGGACAAGCACATTTGACTGCTGGGCTGTCTTGACAGCCCAATCTGGGACATTTCTTCCGTGTAGAGGAAGGGCTGTGAGATTTGGTTTTGGTTTGGTTGGTTGGTTGGTTGGTTGGTTCGGTTGGTTGGTTGGTTGGTTGGGTTGTTTGGTTGGTTGGTTTTGAGACAGGGTTTCTCTGTGTAGCCCTGGCTGTCCTGGAACTCGATCTCTAGACCAGGCTGGCCTCGAACTCAGAAATCCACCTGCCTCTGCCTCCCAAGTGCTGGGATTACAGGCGTGCGCCACCACTGCGTGGCTTGGTTTTGTTTTCTTTTTACATTTTATTTTTATTCTTGTGTGTGTGTGTGTGTGTGTGTGTGTGTGCACGCGCACTTGCTTCTGTCTCCGCACATTTGTGGGGGTCAGAAGACAATGTGTGGGGGTTAGTGCGTTTTCTCTTTCCACCTCGTGCGCCCAGGACACTCTGTCACCCCTTCCTTTCAGGCCCGGCTCGCCCTACCCAGACTCCGCCCCCCACTTCCTCTCCCCAAAATGGCATCGGTTCTGTGGGAAGTCACCTCCAGGCCCCAGGCCGGGGCGGAGGCCACAGAGTAAGTAGAGATGCGGAGAGGGGCCCTTCTTGTCTCTTTGAGACCTCAGAGTCTTAGGGCGGGAGGGGCGGAGGGGAGACTGAGTCTCCGGAAAAAGGCAGCACTGACGGTCGGTCTCTCCGCCAGAGGCTCCTGAGAGGGACGCGCCCCGCCGGCCCCGCGGGACCCCAGGTCGCCGAGACCCAGAGGCCAGGTGAGTCTACGCGCTGCCCCGACTCCCCTCCGCCCGTCTGAGAACGGAGAGGGAGAGGGCGGCTAGAGCTGGGGCTTGGGTTGAGGTTTGTGCGCCTCAGAGTCCTGGCTTCAGTCCTTGGCAACCAGTGTCTGTAATCACAGCAGGCAGAGGTGGGACCAGGGCCATCCTCTGCTACATGATGAGTTACAGGTCAGCCTGGGCGACGTGAGATTTACCTTTTTAAAAAATTCCAGGCCGGGCGGTGGTGGCGCACACCTGTAGTCCCAGCACTTGAGAGGCAGAGGCAGGCGGATTTCTGAGTTCGAGGCCAGCCTGGTCTACAGAGTGAGTTCCAGGACAGCCAGGGCTACACAGAGAAACCCTGTCTCAAAAAAAAAAAACAAAAAAACAAAAAAACAAAAAAAAACAAAAAAACAAAAACAAAATCCAATTGCATTCATGTGTTTCCCTTGCGGTGGGGTGCGGCACGCGCCACGGTGTATGTCGCGGGTTAGGGGACAGCTTTCGGGAGTCCATTCTCTCCTCCCACCGTGGCAATGGACCTCAAGCCGTCGGGTCTGCAGGCCATTCCTGCTAAGCCGTCTTGCTGACCTTCTGTCTTTAAACAACAGCAAGCAGGTTCGGGAGGGAGACCCCGACGCTAAGAGTGGGCCCTGCGTCCCGCGCCTAAGTTAGGCTGGCGATTGCCGGGTCTCCAGCCCCGGGGAGTCCATCGCCGGCTCGTGGCCGCCTCTGGGCATTGCGCTCGTGTGCGCATACACACACACACACACACACACACACACTATTGAAAACAAACTACTTTTGTTTTTTGTTTGGGGGTTTTTTGTTTGTTTTGTTGTTGTTGTTGTTGTTGTTGTTGGTTTTTTGTTGTTGTTGTTGTTGTTTTGTTTTGTTTTTCGAGACAGGGTTTCTCCGTGTAGCTCTGGCTGTCCTGGAACTCACTCTGTAGACCAGGCTGGCCTCGAACTCAGAAATCCGCCTGCCTCTGCCTCCCAAGTGCTGGGATTACAGGCGTGCGCCACCACCGCCCGGCTACAAACTACTTTTATTAAACATACACAGCAGGGTGGTGGTGGCGCACTCCCTTAATCCCAGCACTCAGGAGGCAGAGGCAGAGTTCGTTCGGCCAGCCTGCTCTGTAGAGTGAGTTCCAAGATAGCCCGGGCCATACAGGGAAATCCTGTGTCAAAAAAGCAGATACCCAGTGCGTGAGGGAGGGAATAAAAACTCTAACAGCCTTTTCTTCCACACGGCAGGGCGCCTGGACTGGAGCTCGGGAGCCTTGGGGCTGGAAGGGGTGACAAAGCAGAAATAAATTGAATCCTGATCCTTCCATCCTCCGGTGTGTGAGGGAAACCCGCACTGCCTCCAGGGCCACCGCGGCTGGGGGAAGGGTGGTCTCTAGACCTGACACCTGCCCCGCCCCGTTAACTCGGGAACCTGGGCCCCTCCTCCCTCAGACATCCCCTCCCGGGAGCCCCTCCTCCATCGAAACGGAGTTCACGTCACGGCTCTCAGCTGATCCCGCCCCAGCCCTGCCCACCATCCGGTCACCAGCTCTTAGGGCCTAAGCCCGAGAATCCCTCGGGGTGGTATCAGGGGTCAGGGGCTTCGCTTGCCTGCCTCGCCCTCTCCTCCAGCCCCTTCCCAAAAAGTAACGTAGCCACTGTTTTGAAGCAGGCTGCTGACCCCTCTCCAGCGCTCTCATTGGCTCTGGAGGGACCCGAGTGCCATTTATTTTAGGTTCAACCAGCCCGTGCCTTCCACACCCTCTCTCTCTTACCGGTTCTCCACCGGGCCATTGGTCCCATCACCTACAGTCCGATGGAGAAGACGGCCTCGGCTGGCCTCAGATGGGCAACGTTATCTGGAAGGGGACCCCAGGAGACGTTAGGAAGCCAGAGGGAGGCGCCTAGCCTGACCCGGGTAATCAGGGAAGGCTTCCAGGAAGAGGGGACATCTGAGATTATAGAGACGAGGAGTCTGTGTCCCTGGGGACTGCAAAGCTTGACTCCCAGATAAGTAACAAATAATAACAAGTAACCAAAACCACTTCAGGCACACAGGGGATTTATTGAGAGGATTTTTTTGGGTCAGTCACAGAATCCCAGCAGCAGCTGGGAGAGCTGGATTTGAAAGGCAGTGAGAGTGGCGGCAGCAAGCCAACGACGGTCATTGACGGAAACCGCTCTCCAGAACCGGTTTGATGAGGACAGCACAGGGTCCCCAGCGGCCTGAGCATTCTCCGGTCACCTGCTGCCTGCACTGTCGCAGAGGCAGGGCGTCGCTGCCCGTTAGCTCACCACCGGCTCACCACACGCCCCTCCGAGCAGCACACGATGGTGGCGATCGTTTATTTAACCGATTGGGGAAATGAGGGTGGTCTCGCCTGATGGCTCTGGCTCGGGATTGCATCGGAAGATGCAATCAGTAGGTCCCGGGACCTGGAGGTATTAGCAGAACCACCCCCACCCCGCCTAGAATCCCCCAGGGAGGGGCTGGGGTGTGGCTCTGTTTTACAGCACTCCCTCTTCTTGCAGGAGGCCCTAAGCTCTATCTCAGCCCCATCCAAAACAGAAAACAAAGAAACAAGTTCCTGAAGAGACAGACACGGTGGTTCACAAGTATAATTCCAGCACTCAGGGATCGCACACAGGACAATCCCAAATTTAAGGCCAGCCTAGGCTACATAGTAAGACTGTCAACAACAACAACAACAACAAAACAAGCTCTCAGATACAGGAAAACGACTACTCCAATGATTTCTACGGAGGTTGTGTGGCCCATTTTCCATCATGGCGGCGTGTGGTTCTGCTTCTAGTACCTTCTGTTGGTTATGCGCCTCAAATCTCACAGATCGGAGGGGAAGGAACAAAGACCCCTACTTTTCATCTTCCCATTCTTCCTTCCTTGATTTCTTGTGTGCTAGGATAGAATCCAAGGTCTCTGACCGGCCAATCAAGCACTCTGTCATCGAGGCACGGCCCCAGCCCCTCAGTGAGGGAAGGAAGGAAGGGAGATTCTAGGCGGGGCTCTCCCACTGAGCCACGCCCCCAGCCTCTCCCTGGGGTATTCTAGGCGGGGCTCTACCACTGAGCCACGCCCCCAGCCCCTCCCTGGGAGATTCTAGGCGGGGCCTCTACCACTGAGCCACGCCCCAGCCCCTCACTGGGGGATTCTAAATACTGTACTGAGCCGAGGCTCCACTACCCACTTCCTCAAGCAGGGAATGTCAAGATCTGATTATAGGCAGTCTTGTGGGTGAGAAATTGTTTCTGCCATCTTTAGAAAACAGGATCGGCTCCAGCTGCTGTGAGTGGAAAGCCTAGCCAAGGCTGGCTTCCTCTCAGCATTCACTCCTAATTCACAGTCTGGCATGGCTTCCCAGCTTAGATCACCTCGGCTCCCAGTGGCAGAACTACAAACACCTGCCACTGTCCATTTCCATAGAGGGCGTGGCGCTTCCAGCGTGGGGGGGGGCGCACTGCCCAAAGACGGGAACGGGGCAGTCGGCAAGTGTCCGATGCCTAAGCGCCCCCAGCGCAGCACTGGTGAGATGTCTCAGGCGGCAAAAGGACTTGGCACAAGGTCTGGCCAGTTGGACTGGCTCCCTGGAAGACACAGGGAAGGAAGGACTCCAGGGGTTGTCTCTGACTCCGTGATGCCCTGTATTAATGTTAATAATGTATTTTAAAAAGTCATTCTTAAAGGCCGTGTGTGGTGGCACATGCCTTGAGTATCAGCACTTGGGAGGTAGAGGAAGGCAGATCTCTGAGTTC
>OZ030005.1:7313559-7471059 GCA_964023405.1 Apodemus agrarius | reverse complement strand
CCAGCACCAGGGCCTGCTGGTGCCCCGTTTATTTATTTGTGTGTTTGTTTGTTCAAGACAGGGTTTCTCCGTGTAGCCCTGGCTGTCCTTGAACTCACTCTGTAGACCAGGCTGGCCTAGAACTCAGAGATCCACCTGCCTCTGCCTCCCGAGTGCTGGGGTTACAGGCGTGCGCCACTGTGCTCCAGCTGCCTGCTGGCTTTAGAAAGGGGCAGCGGAGGTGTCTGGTGCCTGTCTCCAGACCCGGTAACCAGATGCACAGGCCAGAGACGGAAGCACAGGAGAGTCCCCGAAAACACTCAGGCGCTGGAAGAAAGCCATCTGGGCGTGGAGACAGCATGTGTGACGGCCACTCTGGTTTGGGTTGTTTTAAGAGTTTTACTTTTATTTTGTTTTTCATGCTTATTTATTTTTAAAGGTCTGTTTTGTCTCATCTGCCTATATATGTCTTTGCCTATACGAATGTGCATTCAGCACGTGTTCGCCTGGTGCTCACAGAATCGAGAGAAGGCATCGCATTCCCTGGAGACGGAGTCGCAGGCTGTTGTGAGCCGCCTGGTTGGCGGGTTCTGGGTCCGAACGTGGGTTTTCCGCAAGAACCAGAAGTGCTCGGAGCAGCTGGGCGGCCTCTCCAGCCCTCTGTTTTTGAGACAGGACCTCACGTACCACAGGCTGTTTTCTATCGCTTTTTGTTTGTTTGTTTTGACTTTTTTAGAGACGGTGTCTCACTGTGTAGACTTGGCTGTCCTGGAACTCACTCTGTAGACCAGGCTGGTCTTGAACTCAGAGATCCGCCTGCCTCTACCTCCCAAGTGCTGGGACTAAAGGAGCCCACCACCACACCCGGGTGTCCTAAAACTCAATAGCCATGACTGAACTTCGGACCCTCCCTCCTCTACCACTAGGATGGGCAGTATGCGCTGTGATGGCTGGATAGTGAGGAGCTGGGCTCTGATCCCCAGGACTCCTCCTGAATGTCGATGCCCCCTCATCTCCTCTTCAGGAGGTCCTCCTCCAACCCTCTTCTGTTTGTCGGATTCCTCCCTGCAAATCTCTGGACCCCGTGTCAGCCTTGCACACCCTGGGATCCATTTGTCTCCTGGAGTGGACCACTATACCCAGTCAGCGCAGGCAGCATTTTCCTGCGAGCCTCTGGGCCTTTGAGTATGCACCTGGCAACCCGTCCTCGCCTGCTGCCGGGGTGGGGTTGGGATGTGGGACAGCCTGGGCCTTCACAGTGGCTGAGAGTCACGCAGGGGAGATGAATGAATCCCAGGGTATGCAGGGCTGACTTGGGGGTCCAGGGATTCACAGAGACCTATGTGGCAGGAGAGGGTTGGAGAAAGACTTCCTGAAGACGGGGTGAAGGAGCCCCTTGCCAAGGTCACTTTTCCTGGTTTCACAGTCACTTCCTGTGACAGGGAATGCTAAAAGAGCGTTGAAAGCCAGGCCAATACCTACAACGTAAGTCTTTCCTCTGGGGCTGCTGGGTAAAACCTTAGCTCCCAGGGATGCTCGCCGCTGGCCACCCTCAGACTGGCCAGAGACTGGAGGGGGAGGGGAGGACCCTCTCTCAGCCCGACCCACAGCGACACCACCCCCATCCACACCAGCGTCCCAGGCTGGTTTCTACCGCCCTTCTCCAGCCCCCATGCGGCATTCTTGGGATTTTGTTCTACACCGCCTCGGCGTGTGTGAGGATCCTGGAGTAGACTGATCTGTGACCCCTTACTTTGACCTGTGACCCGCCCTTCCATCCGGAGGCCCCCGGGGCCCCGCTCTCCTCTCTCCCTCCACCACTCACCTGCCGCAGCCGCAGCCCACTTCTCCTCCCCTCCCCCCAAGGTGGGGAAGGAACGGCGGGGAGAGAAGGAAGGAGGAAGGGGGGTGACATTCCTTGGATTCCCTGGATGGGGGGAGGCGAGGGAGTCAGGGAGAGCAGAGGAGAGGGAGGGGCACGCCATCCCCACCTCAGCACCAAAGAGGCCGACCGACTGGGAACTGAAAACCCATTAGAGGAAAGATTGACCTGACCAGTTCCAGGCCACTGCTCAGTCAGAGGGCCGCTTCCCAGCAAGGTGGCTGCCTCTGAGGGGAGGGCATCCTGGGGCACTCAGGGAAGAGCCGGTCATGCTGGAGAGACTACAAAGAGAGGCCAGCACAGGCAACTAATCATATCAGGGACCGCTGGCCGAAGCCGACAGTTCACAGACCAGGGCGATGGCTCACCCTTGTAAGCCCAGTACTTGGGAAACTGAGACGGAGGCTTTCCATGAGCTCCAGGCCAGCCTGGGCTACAGTGTGACACCGTCTCCGTAAAGAAAATAAACTAGGGAAAAGATCCACCTGCAGCCCAGGGCCACGTGCCACCTTGCGAATGCGTATCAAGACCCCGCAGGTGGCCAGGAAGGGAGGGAACGAGGGTCTGCGCGGTGTCCCTTAGATCCCAGCTCGGGGCACTGACTAGACTGGTCGGTCGGTCCCCGTGGCTGCGGAGGACAGCCGCGGGCGTGGGCTGGATGGAGCCGCGCGCGCGGCGGGGCTGGCGGGTCCCCGCGCGCGAGGGTGGGAGGTCCTCTCAGGGCAGTGGGAGGTCTTGGCCCTGCGCCCAGCTTGGGGATGGGGTGGGCGTGGCCAGGGGCGTGGCCAGGGGCCTGGCCTCCGCTGCCAGCTTCAGGGCGGCAGAGGAGAGCCTCGCCCGGGCTCAGTCACTGCCGCCACTGCAGGGAACATGGAATCCCCTGACGCCCGCGCAGGGCTGCTGTGGCTCACCCTCCTGCTGTCGGGCTACTCAGGTATGATTCGGGGCTGAGAGCTGAGCTGAAACTTGAGCCTGGGGCGTGCGGAGCAGCCCCTGGAGTCCCGAGAAGGCAGGGGAACAAGCTTCCATTTCCCCAGGGATCACAATCTAGGGATTCCCCAGTGGGGAGGAAGGCGGGGAGGCCTTGGGGTGTACCAGACCTGAGAGCTAGGAATACCCCAGCTCTGAAGCAAACACATCTGAGACAGCTGTCCCTCCCTAGCTCTCTGAGAATCCTGGAGCCTAAGCCCTGCGACCCCTAATAACCTTGGGTACCTGGAATCTGGGATCTGTGGCCCCTAGTCAGACTGAGTTCAGCCCCTCCCCTCCCCCATAGTCAAAGTAGGTTCTGCTAAGATACTAAAGATTAGCATCCCAGAGCTGTTCTCTAAGTGATTAAGCTCAGCGTTTCTTCAGAGGAACTGGGGACCCTGGGGCAAAAGCACTTTCTAGAATGTTGGGGGTTTCCCCAAAATCCTGAGTTTAGGCTGTCTCTAAGGGACCTGCCTCACTCTAAAAGGGCGGGGAGAACAGAGCCTGGCAGAGACCGTGGAACGGTGTTTCCGACTGACAGGGCCCCTTTCCTGAGGCCCCTGATAAGTCCACACACCTGCATGTGGCGAAAGGGGAGGAGAAACAGGGGCTGGGGGACACTGGGGACGGGGTGGAGAGATCAGGAAGACAGGATCTCGGTCTGCGTTGCTGCTCGCATCCAGCCGAGCACCAGCCTGGCCCGCGCCAGCTCCCCTGGGGCAGGCTGGGGCCGGAGGTGGGTGCCTGAGGACCCAGGCTCCTGGCACAGACATGGCATCTAGTGGGAACCCAGGAGTCGCCTGTGCCAGGCTAGGAGGGATAGGAATGGTGCCAGCCCCGAGGGCAGATTCTCAGCAAGACCCATGCTACCTGCCAGACCCCGGCAGGAATCCGAGACCTAAGCTCCCAGGCCCCTAGGACTCAGAGTCCGCGCCTCCCACATCCAGCCGGCTATGCCCCAGGCAGCTACTTGTCTACACTTCCAGCCCTTTCTCCCTCAGGACCCAGCCTCACCCTCTGCCCAGGTGACTCACCTCACCCTTTTCAAGCTTCTCTGGTAAAGAGATGGGGGGGGGTCAGGGGGGCGGGTAGGGGGCTCTGGCGCCAAGCCGGGCAGGTCCCAGCCAGCCTGGCCCTCCCACATTCCTGAAACCTGCCCAGCCCTGTCCCCCCCTGCCACTCCCACACACCCATCCAGCTTCTGGCCCAGCTGCAGCCCACACCCCAGCCCCCCACACAGGAGAGAGCAGAGCCCCCCCCCCCGGAGCTACTGGGGAAGATAGGATGGGGCCATGAGATAGACAGGGACTGAGATGGAGGAAGACCTGTTACTTAGCCCCAGGCTGAGTCTTGCCCTGTGTGCTGGAGGCCAAGGGGAGAGCCAGGCCTGGCCCTTCCTTGAGGGGACATTTAC
This sequence comes from Apodemus agrarius, assembly GCA_964023405.1. NCBI lineage: Eukaryota > Metazoa > Chordata > Mammalia > Rodentia > Muridae > Apodemus > Apodemus agrarius. The sequence goes on along the minus strand of OZ030005.1, from coordinate 7,466,812 downwards.
TATAACAGGAGGAAGAAGCCGGGCCTTTGGCGTGCTGGAGAAGGCTTTACTGTAAGCCTTACAAGCCAGAGAGGCTGGGCCAGCGGCACAGGACTTTAATCAGGAGGGAGGCAGAGGTAGCTGGAGATCTCTGTGAGTTCAAGGCCAGCCTGGTTCACATAGCTAGCAGGATTGCAGGCAGCCAAGGCTACACAGTAAGACCCTAGTTCTCAAAAGAAGAGTTGGAGAGACGCTGACGGGACCCAGACTCGAGAGAACCAAGGGTCTGCGTTGGAGGGAGGAGGTTGGAGCCTAGACTGAAGGCGGAGGCGGGGCCTGGAGGGCTCTCCCTGCGGACCGTATTGGGTGGACACTCAGACGCTGCACCCGTCTGCAGGCGCCCAGGCTGAGCTGCACGTGTCCGTACCCCCGCGGGTAGAGGTGATGCGGGAAGAGCAAATCGCCCTGGACTGCACCCCGCGGGAGCACCCTGAGAATTACGTGCTGGAATGGTTCCTCGTGAGTGTTCTGCGCGGGAAGCGGGGAGCAGGAGGGAGGAGGGAGGGTCCAGCGGCCTGGCCACCTTAGCGCGGCCATTAGCTCTGCCGACACTGATTGTCTGCTCACAAGGCCTTTCGCGGAGCCGTCAGAGCTGCCTTTCCGCCTCACGGGTGAAGGGGCTGAGGCCTAGAAAGGCTTTGGCCTCTGCAGGGTGCTAGGTGCCTGCGCAGGGCCGGCGTAGGGAGGCGGCTTCCCTTGGGGACGCAGCGTGGGGTGAGGGTCGCCAGAGGGAAGGAGAGGAAGTGGGAGACAGGGCAGGGAGAGTGACACAGAGGAGACAAAGATGAGCGGTGGGGGACACGGGATACGCGAGGGCTCACAGCACTTGGGTCTTTTCCTGAGGACCCGAGCTCCGTCCTCAGCACTCCTAGGCTCACAGCTGCCTGCATCTGCAGCTCCGGGGGACCTGATGCCCTCTTCCAGCCTCCACAGATATCTGTACTCGTGTGCATGTACACACAGAAACGCATGTATACATATAAAAATCACATAAATCTGAGCCGGGCGTGGTGGCGCACGCCAGTAATCCCAGCACTTGGGAGGCAGAGGCAGGCGGATTTCTGAGTTCGAGGCCAGCCTGGTCTATAGAGCGAGTTCCAGGACAGCCAGGGCTACACAGAGAAACCCTGTCTCGAACCCCCCCCAAAAAAAAATCACAAAAATCAATATTTTTTTAAAACAGTTTTAAAGAAGGATGACCACTGGGGCTGGAGAGATGGCTCAGCGGTTAAGAGCACTGGCTGCTCTTCCAGAGGTCCTGAGTTCAAATCCCAGCAACCACATGGTGGCTCACAACCATCTGTGATGAGATCCAGTGCCCACTTCCAGTGTGTCTGAAGAGAGTGACAGTGTGCTCACATACATAAAATAAAAATCTTAAAAAAAAAAAAAAAAAAAACCAAGATGACCACGCATGGTGTCAGATACATCTTTAGTTCCAGCTCTCAGGAGGCAGAGGCAAGTAGACCTCTGCGTCTGAGTCAAACCTAGTCAACAAGTTCCAGAAAAATAGGTCACACGAAGAAACCCTGTCTCGAAGAAGTTAAATAAAAACAAAAAGAGGGATGAGAGTGTAAGTCACTGGTAATTAGTAGAATGCTAGCCTAGAATCCCCCAGTGAGGGGCTGGGGGCGTGGCTCAGCGGTAGAGTCCCTGCCTAGAATCCCCCAGTGAGGGGCTGGGGGCGTGGCTCAGAAGTAGAGCCCCGCCTAGAATCCCCCAGTAAGGGGCTGGGGGCGTGACTTAGTGGTAGAGCTCCTGCCTAGAATCCCCCAGTGAGGGGCTGGGGGCGTGGCTCTGTGGTAGAGCCCTGCCTAGAATCCCCCAGTGAGGGGCTGGGGGCGTGGCTCTGTAGTAGAGCCCCTGCCTAGAATCCCCCAGTAAGGGGCTGGGGGCGTGGCTCAGTGGTAGAGCCCCTCCTAGAATCCCCAGGGAGGGGCTGGGGGCGTGGCTCAGTGGTAGAGCCCCGCCTAGAATCCCCCAGGGAGGAACGGGGGGGGGGTGTAGCTCAGTGGTAGAGCCTCTGCCTAGAGTCTCCCAGTGAGGGGTTGGGGGCGTGGCTCAGTGGGAGAGTGATTACTTAGCATGTAGCCGCTAGGTTCCTTCCCTAGACTCAGAGAAAAGAAACCTTGGAATAAAAAATAAAGGAGGGCTCACTGCCCAAGCTAAGACTGTTCGCTGTACACACCCACAGGTTGATGCTTCCGGGGCTCGACATCATCTGGCTTCTGTGGAACCACAGGGCTCAGGGTTCCTGGGCACAGTCCACAACTCTCGGGGCCGCACACCGCCGTATGAGGTAGACGCCCGTGGGCGCCTGGTGATAGCGAAGGCCCAGGTGGGCGATGAACGGGACTACGTGTGCAGAGTGGAGGCTGGGCCGGCGGGTACCTCAGAGGCCACCTCAAGTGTCCGTGTGTTTGGTAAGTGTCCCTAAAACCATACTGAAGAGCCAGGGGACCAGAGGAGGGGCTCCTGACTCGACCATCTTTCCGACAGTAACGCCAGAGGCTACGGAGGTGTCTCCCAACAAAGGGACGCTGTCTGTGATGGACCAGCTTGCCCATGAGGTAATATGGACTGGAGCTGCCATTAGTAGGTGAAGAATCCAAGCGCAGGGCGTGTGCGTGCGTGCGTGCGCGCATGTGCATGCATGTGCGCGCGTGCGTGTGTGTGTGTGTGTGTGTGTGTGCGCGCGCGCGCTTGCACGCTCAGGGCTTTGAGCACGCCAGGTGGTCGGTCTACCCATGAACTCTAGGCCTCAGCCTCCCTGTTGTGGGTTTTTTACTTGTTTTTCTTGTTTGTTTTTGGGGGTGTGTGACCCCATGTAGCACAGGCTATCCTGAAACGTTCCATGTACCCTTCCTTCCCAGTACTGAGGTGCTGCGCGTGTGCCATCCACCCATCTGTGTCCTCCTTGCTTTGGTTTTATTTGCAACAGTGTCTCACAGCCAGCCCAGCATGACCTCAAACATGCTATGTAGTTAAGGTTGACTTTGAACTCCTGATCCACCGGCCTCTGTGACTGATTCACGTACTAGGATTACATGCCGGAGCTCACTTAGGTTTGGAGTTGCGTGAAATAGGGTCTCATGAGGCTCAGGCTGGTGTGGAAGTCACTATGTAGCCCAGGCTAGGGTCAAACTGATGTTTCTATGCCAGCCTCTTGAGACCTGCCTGGAATTACAGCTGGGTGCCGCTATGCTCGGCCTAGGTTTTTAATTAGTTATGGGAGGGGGCACACATGCCACAGTGTGAGTGTGTAAGGCAGAGGACCGCTTCTGAGAGCCGCTTCCCTTACTCCTCCACACGGTTCCCGGGATCTAATTCAGGTCCTCCATCTCCCCCACAATCATGCGTACTGACTGAGCGGTCTCACAGGCCGGAGCTTTGGGCTTTTCAATGGGAAGAATGCGAGTCAGGGGCTGCTGTTTCCTCTGCTGGGAAGAAAGAGCCCAGTGGGGCAGGTCTGGGGAAAAGGGAAGCAGACTTGCACCAGCCCGGGCCACGCCCGTGTCTTCCCCAGATTGCCGTCTGCAGCAGCCACAACGCGAACCCGGTGCCTCGGATCACGTGGTACCGGAACGGGCAGCGTCTGGATGTACCCATGGAGCTGAACCAAAGTGAGATCTCAGGAGCCAGGGGGCGGGGCGGGGCGGGGCGGAGTAAGGGCTTCTAGGGGCGGGGTGGGCGGAGTAAGGGCTTCTAGGGGGCGGGGCAGGACGGAGTAAGGGCTTCTAGGGGCGGGGTGGGTGGAGTAAGGGCTTCTAGGGGCGGGGTGGGCGGAGTAAGGGCTTCTAGGGGGCGGGGCAGGACGGAGTAAGGGCCTCTAGGGGACAGGGTGGGCGGAGTAAGGGCTTCTAGGGGCGGGGTGGGTGGAGTAAGGGCTTCTAGGGACGGGGTGGGCGGAGTAAGGGCTTCTGGGGGCGGGGCGGGTGGGCGGAGTAAGGGCTTCTGGGGCGGGGCTAACACCACAACCTGCTCCCTGCTTCCCTTACAGAGGGCTACATGACCAGCCGTACTGTCCGGGAAGCCTCAGGCCTGTATTCCCTGACCAGCACCCTCTACATGAGGCTGCACAAGGATGACCGGGATGCCAACTTCCACTGTGCCGCTCACTACGACTTGCCCTCAGGCCAACATGGCCGCCTGGACAGCCAAACCTTCCGCCTCACCCTGCACTGTGAGTCCCCAGGACCCTCAGCTCCTAACCTAAGATCTCATCCCATGAAGGCCCCAACTCCCAGGTCCTTACTCTACCTACTCACCTCATACTGAAGTGATGCTGGGTTGGGTGGCTGACCTTTGGCCTCCAACAGTATCCCCGAAGAATCATAGTGACCCTGACTCCAGAATAGGAACCACACAGGCTGCTCCACACTCCCCACTGAATTGGGTCTCCATAAGGTCTCCATCTGGTCTTAAATCTCACATTGTACCTTGACCTCTGACCTTTGAGCCCTTCTGTCAACTTCAGTCAGCCTCTACCTTTGGTGTTCTGAGAATAAGTCTGGACCTACCAGGTGAGGTGACATGTGCCTGTCACCTCAGCACTGCGGAGGCAGAGGCAGGAAGATGGAGAGCTCAAAATCTAGCTGAGACTCGGAGAGGGACCACATCTCAAAATCAAACAAAAGGGATATCACACACGGGCGGGCGTGCGCGCGCGCGCGCGCACACACACACACACACACACACACACACACAATCGTTTTTCTCCCTAAGACAGGGTTTCTCTGTGTAGCCCTGGTTGTCCTGGAACTCACTCTGTAGACCAGGCTGGCCTCGAAACTCAGAAATCCACCTGCCTCTGCCTCCCAAGTGCTGGGATTACAGGCGTGCGCCACCACCGCTTATAAACCTTAAAAAACTGAACAGAGAACAGACTTCTAAGCTTTAGGCGCTGCATCTCTCCCTTTAAACGTAGAACTGCCCTTTCCTCCTCAGCCAAGCCTGGACACTTGCCACGACCTCACTTCCTGTCCTCCCACAGATCCCACGGAGCATGTAGAATTCTGGGTGGGGAGCCCGTCCACCACGGAGGGCTGGGTGCGTGAGGGCGATGCCGTCCAGCTGCTCTGCCAGGGCGATGGCAGCCCCAGCCCCGAGTACTCCTTTTTCCGCCAGCAGGTAACTCGCTCTGTGGTCCCTTTGGCTACCACCTAACCTGTCAGGACTAACCTTAGCAACCTCTGTTGCTCTGCAGTGGGTGAGGGACATAGAATCCAGGGCCTGTTGCATGCTACCAAGTGCTCTCCCACTGAGCCACGCCCCCAGACCCTCACTGGGGGATTCTAGGCAGGGGCTCTACCACTGAGCCACGCCCCCAGACCCTCACGGGGGGGGGGCATTCTAGGCGGGGCTCTACCACTGAGCCCCGCCCCTAGCCCCTCACGGGGGATTCTAGGCGGGGCTCTCCCACTGAGCCACGCCCCCAGCCTCTCACTGGGGGATTCTAGGCAGGGGCTCTCCCACTGAGCCACGCCCCCCAGCCCCAGCTGCTAATTGTGACAGAGTAGGGGGTGTTTGGCTTGGTGAGAACCTTTGAAGTGAAGGACCTCTGACCCTAACTTGAGATGGTTTGGAGGATACACCCAACTTGTGTGACCTCTTGACCCATGGCATGAACCAACCGACTCTAACCAAGTATGACCCCTGAGTGCACCCCCATCTCCCGGAGAGCAGCTCCTGAATCTGGTTTCCCATCCTCTCATCAGGGTACCCAGGAGGAACAGCTGAATGTCAACCTCAAGGGAAACCTGACCCTGGAGGGCGTGCATCGGAGCCAGAGCGGGGTCTACGGCTGCAGAGTGGAGGATTACGACGCTGACGAGGACGTGCAACTTGTCAAGACACTAAAGCTGCGCGTGGCCTGTGAGCGCTGTGGGGGGTGGGGGGGGGCAGGCTTCATCCGCTCCCCTCCCTCTGCGTCCCAACCCTGCCCCCTCCAAACTGCCTCACAGAGCGCTTTTCCAGAGCACAGCCCTGACTCCCATGTTTAGAGCGTGCTGTGTCTCCCTGGCCCAGCGTTTTCTAAAGACCCGGTCCCTCCAGCCGCCTGTAGTCACCCAAGCAGCCCCGCCGTCCGCTGACGCCCCCTCTGAGGCCGCAACTCCAGCAAGCTCCTCTCTTCCTTGGAAGAAGCTTTTGAGTTTATTTCACTAGGAAGAAAACTCTGTTCTGTGTGTGTGTGTGTGTGTGTGTGTGTGTGCATGTGCGCCAAGGGTAGAGGTCAACCTTAGCTGGCTTTCCTCAGGACTGACAGCGTTTTTTGAGAAGGATCTCTTCATCGACCGGGAGCTCTCTAACTCACCTACACTAGCTGGCCAGCCACCATGGCCCAGAGATCGTTTTACCTCTCTGCCTCCTTAGCACAAAATTTAAACTTGCACAGCTATACCTAGCTTTTTTATGGAGAACCTGGAGCTGGGCGGTGGTGGCGCACGCCTTTAATCCCAGCACTTGGGAGGTAGAGGCAGGTGGATTTCTGAGTTCGAGGCCAGCCTGGTCTACAGAGTGAGTTCCAGGACAGCCAGGGCTACACAGAGAAACCCTGTCTCAAAAAACAGAGAGAGAGAGAGAGAGAGAGAGAGAGAGAGAGAGAACCTGGGGCTTCTAGGCAGGTGGATTACTGTTAAACCACTGAGCCACGCCCCCAGCCCCTCCCTGGGGGATCCTAGGCGGGGCCTAAGCACTTCCAGCCTACTTTTGGTTGTTTTGTTTAGTTAGGACAGTCCCCTGAAGCTGGGCCGGCTTACTTATGTTGTAGCCCCACTACAGTAGCAGAGACCGAAGGCAAGTGCCAATCCAAACCCTTTTAGTCACATTAGTGTGTTATAGCGGTAGCCTTGATAAGAGAGAGGTGTCAGGTGACGCAGGGTCGTCACAGCAGCGTTCTCCCCGGATGCAGGGAGAGAGCGTGTTTATGGAAAGTCTCTGTGCACTGAGACTCAGCAAGGATGAACAGGAGCCCAAGCCTGGCTGTAGCTTAAAAGGGCTTTGGGGCGAGGCTGGGGTGAAGGAGCCGGCCTGACTGGGTGTTGAGCAGGGAAGAGGCATGCTCTTGGGTGAGGGGCTCCTCACAGCTGAGGGCATTCCCACAGAGCGCCGACAGCTGAGGAATGGCAGCTGGCCCTCGCAGCTGCGGGAGGAATCAGCTGTCGGTGTCGGAAAAGAGATCCTGAGGTCAGGGTGTCCAGAGCCACGGGGCAGGGGATCCTGAGAGAAGGGGACACAGAGGATGCTACGGGAAACCCACAGAGCCGGAGGCTTCTGCTGCAGGCAGAGAGGCGGCTCAAAGGCCCTCGCGATGAACTCGAGGGAAAGCAAACCTAGACCTGGGGTCTCTGCGTAAGAGGCGGAGAGGCAGCACAGCAGGTTCACAGGCCAGGCGGGCTCTGCCAGGCTGCGGCCGGGCGGCGTGGCCGTGATGTCGGGCGCACGGGGTGCCATGACAGGGTTTAAGGAAAGGTGAAGACGGAGCGGTGTGTTCTCTAAAAACACCCCTTGGGCTGCTCAGCGGAGGGTGACAGATGGAGACGAGTGAGGAAAGGGGCAGACAAGACAAGCCAGTGACCTGGAGTGTGGCTCTCGGGTCTCACATGAGGGAGGGAGAGAAGCGTCTCCAGCAGGTGTCCTCTGACCTTCATCCATGACCCATGGCACTCACGCGTGCGCACGCGCGCGCACACACACACACACACACACACACGACAAACAATAGACATACATGTTTTAAAAAGCGAGGGATAAGTAAGCAGTGGTGTGCACGCCTGTAATCCCAGCACATGGGAGGCGGAGGCAGGCGGATATTTATGAGTTCAAGACCACCCTGGGTCTATAGAGCAAGTTCCAGGACAGCCAAGACTACACAGAGAAACCTGTCTCTAAGTAAATAAATAAATGAATCAAAATAAATAAATAAATAAAACCAGTGAGGAAACGTGCGGAGAAGGTGAGGACGGGGTAGAGTGGGATCACAGAAAGAAAATCTTCTTTTCTGCTAACTGTCTTACTATGTGGCCTGGACTGGCCTGACACTCAAATCTTCTAGCCTCGGCTTCACACGTGCTGGGATCATAGGCACGATCCACCGAACCAGCCAGAATTTAGTCGTTGTCTTTTGAGACACTAACAGTTGAACACAGGGTCTTATCCATGCTAAACAAATGCTCTGTCCCCTGTGTTTATACATAGCCATGAGCCCACCAAGTTATCTGATGAGTTAAGATTATTGTTACATTTTAATTCGTTGTGTGCACATGCCTATGTACGTGTAACTAGTAGGAGTGTTACCTCCTCCCACACGGTGGGGCCAGAGGTGTGAAGTCAGGTTGTCTGGCTTAGTGGTGTCTTTTCACTGAGTCATCTTGCTGGTCCAGGTCCATCAAACTTTTATGGAGATGGGATGGGTTGACACAGAAGACAGAAAAAAAATTGAGCTCAAGCAAAACTTGGGGTGGAGAGTTGGAGGCACACCGCTAAAGCAGAACTGCCTAGAATCCCCCAGTGAGGGGCTGGGGGTGTGGCTCAGTGGTAGAGCCCCGCCTAGAATCCCCCAGGGAGGGGCTGGGGCGTGGCTCAGTGGGAGAGCCCCTGCCTAGAATCCCCCAGGGAGGGGCTGGGGCGTGGCTCAGTGGTAGAGCCCCTGCCTAGAATCCCCCAGTGAGGGGCTGGGGCGTGGCTCAGTGGTAGAGCCCCCGCCTAGAATCCCCCAGGGAGGGGCTGGGGGTGTGGCTCAGTGGTAGAGCCCCGCCTAGAATCCCCCAGGGGGGCTGCAGGCGTGGCTCAGTGGTAGTGCATTTACTTGCCCAGCAGGTGGGAGGCCCTGGGTCCCATCCTGAGCACTGTAAGGCCTCTGTGGCCAGATAGCACATTCTTTAGAGCGGCTCTTCTGGTATCTGCTGACGGGCCCGGGTGGAAAGTAAAGATGTCATTGTACCAGAATAGAACAACATGGCGTTATCTGCCCCTGGTAACCCTCTAGAGGACCTGGTTGGGCCTTGGGAGTGTGACCATGTTTTCCCCACTGCAGACCTGGATCCGTTGGAGCTGAGCGCGCCTGAGAAGCTCGCCTTATTCCTGAACAGCAGTGGCACGGTGAACTGCTCCGCCAGCGGCCTGCCTGCTCCTACTGTGCGCTGGACCAAGGTGGCTGGCAGAAAGAGCCGTGGGCCTCGGGCGCCACCCCGCCCCCACCCCCGGCTCCTGTCTCCCCTCCTCTCATGGCCCTGCCTGCCTTCTTCCTCTCCCTTCCCTAGGACTCCGTGACCCTTGCAGATGGTCCCAAGCTCTCTCTCGACTCTGTCACCTTTGACTCAGCTGGCACATACACTTGCGAGGCGGCCACACCCACAGTCCCCCTCCTGAGCCGCACACAGAGTTTCCAGCTCATAGTCCAAGGTTTGGATGGTTGGGTGGTTTGTGTGAACATTTTTCTTATGTTTGCGTGTGCATGTGTGGTATGTGTAACTATTCGTGCGTGTACACGCCTGAGACCAGACGTTGACTCTGGGTGTCTTTCTCTGTCCCTCTCCATTTTTTACCGGGGAGGGAGGGATGAGTGTCTGAGACGGGGTTTCCCTGTGTAGCCCCTTCTGGCCTGGAACTCACTATGTAGATCGGACCAGCCTCAAACCCACAGAGACGCGGTTGCCTCTGCTTCCCGGGCGCTGGGATTCGAGGTGTATGCTGCTGTGCACAGCTTATTTTCTTTGATATGTTTATTCGTTTTGGGGGGAAGTTCGGTGGTCAGAGAACAACCTGCGGGAGTCCCTTCGCTCCCTCCAGGTCATCGGTTCCAAGGACGGAACGGGGCGGCAGGCTTGGTGGCTTGCCCTTTCCCTGCTGGGCCATCTTGCCAGCCCCCTGCACCTTCTCTGAGACCAGGAGCTCAGTGATTAGGTTCATGGCTGTTCAGAGACGTCCAGGAGTCCTCCTGTCTCTCCCCGCCCCAGCGCCAGGGTTAGAAATGCTCAGCCCTGCTGCTGTCCTCTCTGTGGGGCTGGGGCTCTGAACCCGGGTCCTCACACATTATCCACCGAGCGCTTTCCCGGGCCCTGCTGTGTTTTCGCCCTCCCGTGTCTCCCGCTCACTGAGCTTCCCTGCCACCCACAGGAGCACCGGAGTTAAGACCCAATGAGATAAAGCCCAAATCAGGGACCGGCTGGACAGAGGGCGAGGAAGTCATGCTGACCTGCTCCGCCCGGGGCTTCCCAGAGCCCAAACTCACTTGGAGTCAGCGAGGCGATACTGTAAGGGGCTTTTCTTGCCACCCCGAGCCCACCCCAAGTTCCACAGGGAACCCTGACCCTCAACGATCCACGGTCATATCCCCCAACACTACCTCAGCCTTCACCCCCAGCCCTTGATCCCGAGGGGCGGGGCCTGATCCAAGCCTCCACAGCCAGCAGAGCCGCCCCTTGAGGGTAGAGGCTGGACGAGCAGCTCTCTGATGGTGAAAGTGACCAGCGCCCTGAGCCGAGAGGGCGTGTCCTGCCTAGCGTCTAACGAACACGGCAAGAAGGAGCACGTCTTCCACTTTGGCTCTGGTAGGAACCAGGAGGGGAGCCGTGGCGTGGACTCGCAGGTGGCCCTGACCTCGCTCTGAGCACACTGTCGTCGTTTTCTCCTTACAGTGGCCCCTCAGACTGCCCAGGCTGGAGTGGCTGTCATGGCCGTGGCGGTCAGCGTCGGTCTCTTGCTACTCGTGGTCGCTGCTTTCTACTGCATGAGACGCAAGGGGCGCCCCGGCTGCTGCAGGCGAGCGGAGAAAGGGGCTCCGTAAGTGCTTGCAAGCTTTTACAACCTCGGCCAGGTCCTGCCCTCAGCCAAACACAACAGCTCTGTGGTTAAAGAAGCCCCAAAGCCATCAGCTACCCCGCCTCTCCCGCCTGTCTTCACCCATCTGCAGCCTAAGGATGGCCTTGCCTACCTAACCCAGAATGTCACCCAACGCCACCTTAAGTCTCCTCCAGCAAGACCTAAGTCCCTGTCCTTCCGATCAGTCCCATCGCAGGCTCTACCTGACTTTAGGTCCAGTCTGTCTAGTTTTGTCTGAAGTATTGCGACTGGAACACAGATTTTAGTATACTAGACAAAGCCTTTACTGGTGAGCCACACCCCTGTAGGATGTCCCTGTAGGTGTCCCGCACCATTATTCCCAGCACTCGTGAGGCAGAGGCAGAGGGATCTCTGAGTTCGAGGCTAGCCTTGCCTATAAAGTGAATTCCAGGACAGCCAGGGGCTACACAGAGAAACTCTTGTCTCAAAAAACTGAAAAGAGGGGCTTGGGGGAAGAGGAAGGAAAGAGAGAAGAAAAAGAAATGTCCTACAGGCTTGATTTTCATGGAGGCAACTTCTCATCTCAGGGTGTCTCTCCTCTCAAATAACTAGCGTATGTTAAATTGGTATCAAACTAGCCAGCACACTGGGGGACTCTAGGCAGGGGCTCTACCACTGAGCCACGCCCCAGCCCCTCACTGGGGGATTCTAGGTGGGGTTCTTCCACTGAGCCACGCCCCAGCCCCTCACTGGGGGTTTCTAGGTGGGGCTCTACCCCTGAGCCACGTCCCCAGCCCCTCACTGGGGGATTCTAGGCAGGGCTCTACCACTGAACCACGCCCCCAGCCCCTCACTGGGGGATTCTAGGCAGGTACTTTCCATGTATCCTAAGCCCCTTGTTGAGTATTTTGAGACAGGGTCCCAGTGTGCCGTCCAGGTTTGCCCAGGCTGCCCTTGAACTTCCAGCCCTCATGACCCTCCCAAAGGCTGGGTTTAGAGTCACAAGGCCCAGCTTCATCTTCAGACTAGACTGTCTCATCCGAAGTCCCACACAGTACTGATTGCATCCAAATGCTAGCCATACCCTGACCTGCTCCTTAAAGCCAGGCTTCCAGTGCCTGTCTTCATAGACACGGCCAACAACCCCCAGTCTGTGGAGCCCCAAGCTGTCTACACCCAGCCTTTCTACAATTGTCACCTGTAACCCACAAAGCTATCCGCATTTCACCCCATCTCCATCCTCCCATGGCGTCATCCGCTTCTGCCCATCAGCATCCCGGGCTGGCCTCAGATGCTTCAGACCCGTCCTCAGCCTCCAGCCTCACCTCCTACACCAACCCCAACGCCATCAGCACCCCACCCTCTCCCACCCCTCCTCTAGCAGTAACCATGTCAACATGCTGTCCTCCCTCAGGCCAGCCAGGGAGCCGGAGCTGAGCCACTCTGGGTCGGAGCGGCCAGAACACACGGGCCTTCTCACGGGCGGGCCCTCCGGAGGAGGCAGAGGTGGCGGTGGGGGCTTTGGGGATGAGGTGAGTGACGGCCTGGGTGTCCAGTGGGGAACCAGCTAAGCGCATGGCCAGCCTCGCAGGCTCCGCCTCAGCTGCCCCTTCTGTCCCCAGTGTTGAGCCTGAGGACCTCCCAGAGGCAGATCTGGAACTTTGGGCATCATCGGAGGACCGGCCCTGAGCACGCCTCCGCCTGGGCGCCCGCCTCGCCTCCTTCCTCCTCCAGCCTCGGCCCTCCCTTCCTTCCTCTGCCTGCTGGCCAGGGACCCACAGTGGCCGGCGGCCTTGGGAGGGAAAGAGGGAGGTGGGGGGCTGGGAGGGGGCCTTCCTCCAGGGAACGTTACTCTCCCAGGCCCCAGAATAGCTCCTGGCCCGAAGCCCAGGGCCCGGCCTGGGACACGGCGCTGAGGGTCGGCAGGCAGGGCTATTTTTACCTCCTGACTCCCTTGCTGGGCACAACCCCCACCTGATACCCTGCTGTGTAGTCTGACACTGGAGTCCCCAGCCCACCCCATCCCTGCCCTCACCCTCAGCCCGTCCTTCGTGAACACTGGACTCTGAAGTAAATGCTGCCTGTCACGTGGACACTTTCCTACAGCCAGGTTGTCTTCTCGGGAGGAGGAGGACGGGGAGGGGAGGGTACCGGCCATCTTCCCCCTTCCACTGCTGCCGGCCGGCTGGCTCCTCACACACCCTCAGGGACGGTCTGGTGTCAAGCAGAACGAGGAGACAGGCTGGAGAGAGCTGGAGAGACCTAGCAAGGAACAAGACTCGGCCGGCTGATCCCGGAAAAGAGACACCCGGGTCGGGTCGGAGCAGCAGCCTGGCCACTGAGACCCGGGGCCCAGTGTCTGCTTAGGAGCGAGGGCCTGTCCCCTTAAGGAAGAATTCCCAGAGTCCCTAGGGGCCGAAGCTAAGTCTAGAAAATGCTTCTTCCCTTCTTGGAGAAGCCAGGGACTCCCTGGGGAAGCGGGGGCGATAAAGGCAATACAAAGGAAACTGGGGCAGAAAGGAGAAACTGACGGACTTTCCGAGGTCCAAACGGGACTGGAGAGAAGGATGGAGGCCCGGCCTGGGGACACACGCCTGTCATCTGAGCCACTGAGATGCAGAGCAAGTGGATAGTGAGTTTGAGGCCAGCCTGGGCTACACAGTGAGTTCCAGGCAGGCTGGGACTACAGAACAAGACTCTCAAAATAACAAAATAGCCGGGCGTGGTGGCGCACGCCTGTAATCCCAGCACTTGGGAGGCAGAGGCAGGCGGATTTCTGAGTTCGAGGCCAGCCTGGTCTACAGAGTGAGTTCCAGGACAGCCAGAACTACACAGAGAAACCCTGTCTCGAAAACAAAACAAACAAACAAAACAAAACAACAACAAAATAACAGGGCTCAGTGAGCCTATTTATCTATGATAAATCCCACTTTACAAGCTAAAATCAGGCCGGGCGGTGGTGGCGCACGCCTTTAATCCCAGCACTTGGGAGGCGGAGGCAGGCGGATTTCTGAGTTCGAGGCCAGCCTGGTCTACCGAGTGAGTTCCAGGACAGCCAGAGCTACACAGAGAAACCCTGTCTCGAAAAACCAAAAAAAAAAAAAAAAAAAAAAAAAAAAAAACAAGCTAAAATCAGTAAAATCTTAGTAGCTATTAATAACGCCAGGTGCAGCGGCTCACATTTACAACCCCAGCACTCAGGAAGCTGAGGCAGGAGGATTGCCATGAGTTCAAGCCCAGACAGGTCTATAGTGTAAGAGCCCATCTAATAAGTGAAGTAAGGAAAGAAGGAACAGGAAGAAAAGCGAACAGTCCTTAGTAAAGTAGAGGGCTGGGCGGGGTGGGGGGCGGGGCACGGGGAGGCCCAGTGAACAAACGTTGAAATGTGAGTTCACTCCCCAGAGCCCCCATGTAGAGATGGCCTTAATCCCACTGCTTGGGAGGCAAGACTGGCAGGGCCCCGCCCACCCCCCACCCCCCCAGCTTACTCATCCAGCCTGTTTGGCATGTTTCCAGGCCAGGGGGAGCCCCACATCCCAGCACCCCAATGGCTGAAGGAGAGACAGCTCCGTGGTCAAGGAGACTGGAGTCCTGTTCTGCACCCACAAGGCAGCTCACAACCACAGTACCGTTGGCTCCAGGCGGTCTGGCGCCCTCCTCTGGCCTCTGCAGCCACCTGCAGGCACTTGCACATACCCATGTACAGACGCATATACATAACGGAAAGTTAAAATATTTTTCTTAAGGTTCATAGTGCCTAAGGCACACCTGAGGTTGCCTTCTGGCCTCTACATGTACACACACACACACACACACACATACACACACACACACACACACATGTACACAATCACACACACATGCACGTTCACACAAATTAAATTGGATAATTATAAGGACACAAAGTAAGCCATTGTTAGAAATTGTTTAAAACAGAGTTATTTTAAACTGTGAATTATTTATATCTGGAATGTTCCATTGAACATTTTTGGGCTGAGATTGGCCACGGGTTACTGACATCTTGGGGAGAGGGACGGGAAGCTGGACCAGGGAGCCAGCTCTAGTCCAGATCCAGGCTTTGTCAGAAATTCCCACCTCGCTGTCCGTCGGCAGAGCTCCCTTGTCCTCATATGCATGGCAGAGTTGAAGATGGCGGGTTTGTGTATTAGCTCACTTGTTTGTGACAGGGTTTCACGGAGCCCAAGCTGGCCTCAAACTCTCCATCCTCCTGCCTCACACTCCAGAATGCTGGGACAAACAAAAGATGAGATGGCTCAAAAGGTGAGGGTTCAGAGTCCCCAAACCAGACGGCCTGAGTCACCCCCAGTCCACCCAGCAGAAGGAGAGCCACCTTACACAGGCTGGCCTCTCCACCCGCGGGCACACACAATACTAAACACACGCCTGCGGGCAGGGGAGTGAAGTCTTAAGTCCAGCCTGGCATGGTGGTTCGTATCTGTGTTCTTAGTAGAACGTGGAAGCAAGGTAGGAGGAAAGGAGACCCTGGCGCTGCTGGGGGTGGGGGGGTGGGGGTGGGGAGGGTGGGGGGGTGGGGGGGTGGGGGTGGGGGGTGGGAAGGGACAAAGCACACCCACAGGGGTGTGTACTGGGAATCCAAGCAGTCCAGAAGTAGAAGTAGTAAGCCGCACCCCCCAGCTCTCGGGAGACAGAAGCAGAGGGATCTCTGTGAGTTCGAGGCCAGCCTGGTCTACAGAGAGTTCCAGGACAGCCCGGGCTATACAGAGAAGTAAATACTGGGGTGTGTGTGTGTGTAAATCCTACCCGTACACACACATACTGAATTAAATTTAAAAGTTAGATGTATAACTGGAACATTCACAGGTAAACTGCCTTGGGGCACCATTGGATTTAGGGGCTGGAATCCACTTCCATCTCTGAGACAATATCACTGATTGACTGGGGGAGGGGCCTCAATCCTGGCTCCCGCAAGAGCAGGTAAGAGATTCAGAACAGGAAGCCTTTGGCTCTGTGCCTGGCGGGCTCAGATCCGGAGTGAAGTGTGACCTCTGAGGCTCCCCGACCCTGGCTGGAGGCTGGCTTCCCAAGTATGAGACCCACCCAGTTCTGTCAACAGAGCAAGCTCCCCTTGGCTTCCTTCCTCAGCCTGCCTACCACAGAGACGGCCCAGAGG
This sequence comes from Apodemus agrarius, assembly GCA_964023405.1. Taxonomy (NCBI): domain Eukaryota; kingdom Metazoa; phylum Chordata; class Mammalia; order Rodentia; family Muridae; genus Apodemus; species Apodemus agrarius. The sequence goes on along the minus strand of OZ030005.1, from coordinate 7,450,839 downwards.
GAGCCCAGCCCACTTGGTGGCAGTCCAGAGGAGCAGGTGGACGGGAGAAAAGATGGCCAGGCTCTTCGGGGGGGGGGGGGTTGTTTAAAAGCTTTATTTTATGTATGTGAGTACACTGTCGCTATCTTCAGACACCCCAGAAGAGGGCATCTGATCCCATTACAGGTGGTTGTGAGCCACCATGTGGTTGCTGGGACTTGAACTCAGGACCTCTGGAAGAGCAGTCAATGCTCTTTTTTTTTTTTTTTTTTTTTTTTTTTTTTTTTTTTGGTTTTTCGAGACAGGGTTTCTCTGTGTAGTCCTGGCTGTCCTGGAACTCACTCTGTAGACCAGGCTGGCCTCGAACTCAGACATCCGCCTGCCTCTGCCTCCCAAGTGCTGGGATTAAAGGCGTGCGCCACCACCGCCCGGCGCAGTCAATGCTCTTAACCTCTGAGCCATCTCTCCAGCCCCAGACCCTCTCCATCTTTAGTTGGGTCAGGATAAAAGAGCTTCAGAAAGCCAGTAACGGGCCCGCCAGGCAGCTGTTCGGTACAGCGGTACAGTGTGAGCATCTTCACTTGGTTTCTGGAACCGCGATGGAAGGAGAGGGGCAGCTCCCCAAATTTGCCCTCTGACCTCCATGCTCCGCCCCCTCCCCCAGAAGAGGAAGGGGAGGGGGAAGAGGAAGGGGAGGTTATAATCCAGGAGGAGTCTGAGACCTGAGATCGATCGCCGGCAAAATTGAAGGTTGGAGCTGACTCCCACACCTTATCCACATGCTGCGGCACGCAGGCCCCTGCCAACCGCAAATTAAAAAATAAGTATAGACATAGCTGTGTAGAGAGCGTTAAGAGGGTGTAAGCATTCGCCTTCTCTCCCTGTAGGGGACTCGGGCTCGCTTCCCAACACCCGGTCACAACTGTCCATGACTCCAGGTGGGGATCTGCTGCCCTCTTCTGGCCTCCACAGGCACCAGGCGCTCGTAGGGTGCACATCCATCCAGGCAAAAGTGCTCACAGACATAAAATTAAATCTCTAGCCTGGTCTACAGAGTGGGTCTCAGGGGAAAAAAAAACCAAACAAACAAAAATCTCTAGAACAAAAATGCCATCAAGGCTCTCGGTATGGTGGTTTAATCACAGCCCTACAGAGGCAGAGGCAGAGGCAGAGGCAAGCAGATCACTGTGAATACAAGGCCAGCCTGGTCTACCTAGGAAATTCCAGGCCAGCCAGGGCTACAGAGCTACATAGCGAGACCCTGTATACTGGCTGGTTTTGCATGTCAACTTGACACAAGTTAGAATCATCAGAGAGGAGGAGCCTGAGAAAACGCTTCCATAAAATCTGGCTATGAAATATATCCCAATTAGTGATCAATGGGAGAGGGCCCAGCCCATCGTGGGGGGTGCCATCCCTGGGCTGTGGTCCTGGGTTCTATAAGAAAGCAGGCTGGGTAAGCCACAGGGAGGAAGCCAGTGAGCAGCACCCCTCCGTGGCTCCTGCCTCGGGGTCCACCCCTGCTGTGCTCATGCCCTGACTTCCTCCAGTGATGGCAGGAGTGTGGAAATGGGAGGCAAACAGACCTGTAGCTGGCCCTTGCTACTTTGTGGGGTTTTCTTTTTCCCACCCTTAATTCCACACCGCGCCCCATTTCACCTGCTACAGGAGAGAAACAAGGCTAGAGGGGGAGAGAAAGAGCTAGATCCCTGAATCTAACGCCTTTCCTTTTGTGTCTTCTTTGAGGACAACTACTAACAAACCACAACCAGTGACCATGTGCCCCACCTATTGGGCTCTAGCATTTACCCTCGGAATAGCTGCCGGAATTCCAAACCTCCAGTCGCAGAGACTCTGCCTGTGGCTGACGAGCCCACTTCTGTAGAAGCAGGCTCACAGGGGTATCTGCTGCTCGGGCAAGCTAAAACCCTTTAACAATGTTGCTAAAGGGATAAGGCAGCAGCTCGGAGCCGAGGGGGCTAGCCCCGCCTGCAGTGCCATCCTCAACACTCCACACGGCCAGGGCGGCCGTCAGTGCCTGCCTAGTCTCAGGACGACGTGAGACGCCATCTCATAAAACAAACCCAGGTGGGTGGACTGGTTTCGAAGGTAAAGCACTTGCCAGCAGACTCGGCCATGTGAGCCGGGGCCCCGGCACCCACTTGATGGAAGAACCGACTCAAAGCGAGTTGTCATCTGCCCTTGGGAAGCGGGCACGGCCTGCGCGCACACAAAACACTCCGCAGACAGACAAGCAGGAGCAGGAGCAAGAGCGGGAAGGAAGTGGGTCAGAGCCAGCGCCCACTCCTCCGGCCTCACCACTTAGGAGAGGGACAAGGGGCCCAGCCCAGCCCAGGTGGCTCTTTCGCAAGAAACCTCCAAATGCCTGGCCCTTGGGGAGGATTTGGCTGTGAGGTGCTCCACTAGCTGGTCCCCTCCCCCATCCCCAACAAGTGGACCTTCTTCTCCCCAGCTCCCCTCGGCGGCCCTGGGAATGTGAAAAGGCAGGTGGGGGTGGAGAGGAGCGGAGCGTCTAGGAAGAGACAAAAGGGCCGCCTCAAAACCAGCAACAAAGACCACAGGATTCTGGGGAGATAGAGAAAGTGGGACAAGGACAACCGGAAGGGACTGGTAGGGCCCGAGGACAGATTGACTGGTCCAGCCCCACCCAGCGGGGTTCGGCCTGTGGGTTGGTTTATGCTGCTCCCTAGCGGAAGGCCGCGATCTACAAAAGGATGCTGGGTGGGAGGGACCCAGAGGCCAGACGCAGGGACAGAAATATTAAGAGTGACACAGAGAAAACTATGAGACAAGGAACAGAAAGTGACAGGGACGTAGAGAGAGACACACACTGTCAAAGGAATGCAACGAGACGCGGGGACTAAGTGACATAGGCACGTGGACAGACAAAGCAACACAAGAGCAGAGCCACAGAGAAGCACGGGGACGAGGAGGGAGACTCGGCGATGGGAAGAGAAGAAATCTGGAAAGAAATGATGCGGCGACACGAGAACCTAGGGCGGAGATGCGAAGGAGACGGGGTCCACTAAGAAGTGACCCCGACCTACCACAGCAGCTGGACTAGAAGAAAGGCTAGGACAGAGGTGTGGCCTCGTCAGGGGGCGGTGCCTCAAGAAGGGCGGCCCTATGAGAGCCCGCATCCTCAGGCTAACCAGAGGGCAGTGGGGCGTGGTCTGGACGAGGAGGCGTGGCTTCTCCTGGTGGGAAGCGACCGGAAGTTTAGAAGGGGGTGTGACTGCGTCTCATTAGAGCGACCAGTAGGGGGCGCAACGGGTCTTCCCGGTTTGCGTGTGGGCGTGGCTCCATGGCAGGGGGCGTGTCAAATCGCTTAATTCCAGGAGAAGGCCGAGATGGACTCGTGGGGCCAGACAGGTGTGGGACGCGGGGTGGGCGGGGTCAAAGCTCTGGGAGGGGGCGGAGCCTGAGCCCTAGGATCGCCTTGGCGAAGAGGGGCGGGGCCTGTGACGTCATGAGTCCGGCCCGCTGGAGCTAAGCGAGGGGCCGGGGGGCGCGGATCCTGAGAGCCAGGCGAGGGAAAGCTGGGCCGAAAGAACTGATCCGGGGAGCCGTGAGCGGCGGAAGCCGGCCTGGGGCCGGACACTTCAGACCCCTGACTGCCCTCCCAGCCGATCGGTACACGAAGAGTGGTCCCTAGGCACCCCCTGCCCGGGCCCAGTGCCTCCCCGGGCCCCCCATGGCCCGGGCCGCAGTCCTCCCGCCGTCCAGATTGTCACCGACGCTGCCGTTGTTGCCGCTGCTACTGCTCCTGCTTCAGGAAACAGGTGAAAACGCGCGGATGCCTTCGTCAGTCCTCAGAAGGGAGGGAACGGGGCATCGTCCCCCACCTCACTCCCCGAGGCCCCTTCCCTCGTGCCCCCTTCCAGGCTGGCCCTACTGATCGAGACCCCCTCAACACACCGGGCTCTCTCTCCGAGTCTCTGCACCCCGCTTCATCACAAGCGCCCTTTCTAACCCGGGTTTCTGTCCCCCTCCACCTCCCTCAGCATAGAAGGGGTTAAATCCTCTCCATCCAGTGCCGATCACTTATCCGGAATCTGGATTTCCGTCTCTGCTCTCCCCCGCCCCTTAGGAATGTGGAGAATGTTCCCCCCACTCACACTAGCTGGAGGGTCGTGATGGTAAGGAGGGACGACCCCCCCTTTTTTTTCTTTTCCTTCTTGCTGGGTTGGGCATCTGAGGCCCGGGGAGAATTGGGCGCGAGGGGACCCACTGTCGAGGTTCCCTAGACGAGGGGTGGGAGGAGTTCGGTCTTTGGGAGCCCTTGGCAAACCAGTGATGAGAGTTGGGGGCACCGTGGGGCAGGGAGGGTGGGAGTCTGGAGTGCAAGCTTCCGGCCTCAGGGAGTTTACCGACACTGACCTCTGGGTTCTGGGGAAATAAGAGGTTCTGCCTCCAGGATCTCAGAAGGCGAGCCTAGCCCGGGGTCTAGGTAGAATTGGGGAAAAGGGGTTCAAACTTGTAGGTCTTGGGTTTAACTGTGGGTAAAGGGCTCTGCTCGCTGGGGTCCAGGTGCAGCTGGGGTCCAGAGGCAGATCTCGGCAGGCTCGCATTTGACTGTAGGCAATGGAATTTAATGAGCAGGGGACTCTGACCTTTACTCCCCGCCCCAAATCTAATCAAAGGCTAAAGACTCAGTTTGAAATTGGGAACTTAGTTGGCTGTGTCCCAGGTAAAGTCCAGAGCCCGGGAGGTTTGCTGTTCTCCCCTTCCCCCTTTCCTTGTGAGTGGCGACGTCCCTGGGGAAGTTTTCCGGTATCGCTTTCACCTAGTTTGGGAGGGGCGGGGCGGGGCTGGAGCGCTCGGGAGTCCCGACTCCCGGTTTCGGGACCTTATCTCTCCTTTGGTCACGCCTTTGTCCTCGAAGCACTCGGAGGTAAATGGGAGGAGCCTCCTCTCTAAGGCACGCCCCCTTTCCACCCCCAGCCCTGGAGGGGAGAGGCCCCGAGTGTGGGGATCTGCGGGGTCGGGGTGGGGGATGGGGTGGGGTGTAAACAGGTGTGCTGACCTCGCCCCGCCCCGCCCCGCCCCCAGCAGGTGACCTGGCTGTTTCTTCCTAAGTACACACCTAGGATGGGGAGTGGGAAGTTTCTGGAGAGTTTGCTCAGAACGGGGGCCAGAGGGATCGTGGGGAGAATGCCTCTCGCTTTTGGCCTCATTTTTCTTTCCACGCCAGCTTTGAGGTCATCGGCCTTGACCTCCCAGATAGATAAGATCAGTACCTGTCCCTCGGGGTGAATTCTTAGAATCCACCCACGTGGTACCGCACAGCAGATTTCTCAGAGCCCCGCGCAAACGAGGGAGCCCAACCCGCCAGGACCCTCTCTCCCAAGGCTCCTCTCTGGCCCTTGGCCGCCTTTGACCGCCAGCAACCCAGCAGCCATTCTGGGCAGCTCCTCAAAGTGCTTCCTGTTTCCCAGACCTGCGGTGACTGTCCCTTTTCTGCTGAGTCTGGGAGGATTCCCAGGGGCTGGGCCTTCCCTATCCCACCCTACTCCGATCTCCACTTCCTCATTCTTTCTCTCTCCCTCTCCTTTCCCCTTTCTTCTCTCCCTTCTCTCTCCATCACCTCCTGTCTGGCTCTTTCTCCTCTCTGTTCTCTTCTGTTTGTCCTTCCTTTGCTCTCTCCACCTCTCCCTTGCTTTCCCACATCCTTTCCCCCCTGGCTCTAACTGCTGAGCCTCCCTGCTTCCCAGCCTCCTCTGGGAATGGGGCCTGCAGCACCTGGACTTCCCGCGCGCCCTCCCGAGCCGCCCGCCCTGCTCCTCCCATGTCTCCCTGCTCGTCTAAGTCATCCAGGCAGCCCCGCACAGCGGCGGGGGAGGGAGAGGAGGGCCTGGCTGTCTCCTCTCGTTAGGGAAGGGGAACTGAGCAGAGAAGAAATGGGGGGGCAGGATAGAGAGTGGGGACACAGGGACAGGAGCCAAGAGAGGGAGAGGACGGGAGTCAGACCTGAGGATGGAGTCATGCGCAAAGAAGGAAGAAGATTGCACGGGAGAGCAGAAAACACAGGAAAGGGGCTGGGGGCGGGGAGGGGTGTGCATGGGGACCCTGGAAGGGCAGAGAGGGTCGGTGACAGGAGAGGACACCAAAAGACCCCAGCCAAAGGGCTGTGGAAATCCTGTGACTCAGAGGTCAGAGCACAGGCCAGTCTCAAGGCCAGCCAGCCTGTAGGGGCCACAGGGAGTTAAAGGCACGGAGGCCAGCGCCCGGCCCCCGCCTGGGATGCTGTTACATTTTTAATGCCCAGCAGTGCTGAGAAACAGCAGGAGATGGAGGAGGAGGGGGACCAGGAGGATGGCCCCGGCAGAGGAGCCGTGGGGAGCTGTGGGTGCTCGGTACACAGACATGGGGACCCCAGGGTCACAGAAACCTAAGACTGGCGGAGAGTGGACACCTGTAACTCCAGCACTCAAAGAAGGCTGAGGCAGGGGGACTGCAGGGAGTTCAAGGCCAGGCTGAGCTACATAGGAAGACCTTGTCTCAGGAAAAACAGAGCGGCCTGTAATCTCAGTGCCAGTGTGGAGGAGGCTGAGGCAGCAGACCGGCCGCCCCCGGGGCCGCCTTGGATACAGAGCGGAAAGAAGGGGGGAAAGAGCTGTGGGCTGGGCCGCGGTGCAGTGCTGCGAGCGCTCACCGTGCGTGCGTGCCCGACACCCTGGGCTCCAAACTCGGAGGAAGGAATCCAAGCGTGAATTCAAGATCGCATGGCCGTGTGGTGGGGTGGAGGCCAGGCAGGGTCATCTGAGTCCTCTCAGAAGAAAGCCAGGGGAGCCGAGCAGCCGGCAGAGCCATTGCCTAGCAAGCCGGAAGCCCGAGGCCCGGTCCCCAGCACCCTAAGACCACCCGTGGGCGTGCAGCCCTGCGGATGGAAGGTAGACACCAGAGCTTCAGCAGGTCAAAATCATATTTTGCTCCATAATTAAGTTCAGGACAGCATGGACTGTATAAGACCCCGACTCACACAAAACGTAAGCCTTTAATCCCAGCACTCAGAAGGCAGAGGCAGGCAGATCTCTGAGTTCAAAGCCAGCATGGTCTAATTAGAGAGCTCAGGACAGCCAGGGATACACATTAAGTCTCTCTCTGTCTCTCTCTCTCTCTGTCTCTCTCTCTCTCTCTGCCCCCTCCCTTTCTCCCTCTCCTCCCTCCCCCTTCTCTCTCTCTCCCCCCTCCCTTTCTCCCTCCCTCCCTCTGTGTGTGTGTGTGTGTGTGTGTGTACGTGTGTACAGTACATTATATTACATTTAGAGAAATAGGCAGGTACTCTAGGGAAGAGAGGCCAAGGGTCAGGGAAGGAAGACTCGGGCCCTCGACGTAGGATCCATACAGAAGCAGAGTTGAGCCTCTCCTGGAACTGGGCCACACACTGAGGTGTCCTGTCCGCGCTCAGGATGTGGGAGGATCTACCCCAGGGCCCAGCCAGGAAGAGCCTGTGAGAGCTGAGCCCGGCGGCAGAGCGGGGCTGTGCGTCCAGGGCTGTGCGTCCAGCGGTCCAGAGCGGCCTCGGGAGGCTCACATAGAAATCCAGACACAGCCCAAGCCGCGCACCCTGGCCGCGCTGGCTGCGTTCTCACCCTCAGACAGGCTCCGGATGTCCGCTGTGGGGGTGGGAACTATGATTAATGTAATTAATTAATTACCCAGGTGGCTGAGGCAGCAGCTGATGCTGGTGCCCCGAGCCCTCTGGCCTTGAAGGGCTTGCTCCAGCCCTGCCCCGCCCTGACATGGAGGGGGAGGACGACAGTGTGTTTTATAGGTGTGCAGGGGCCGGCTGGGACTGGAGCAGCCAGCCGGGCCGGAAATCTAAGAAACTAAGGGTCCGACCCTCCCCCGGCCTCCTCCCTCGGACTCGCACGCCCCCAGGTCCAGCCCTGCCCCTGCCTTTCCTCGAGCTAGTCTCTACCTTGGCCTGCAGGAAGCCTGCTAGTCATTCCCCGGGGAGAGGGGAAGTGTGTTTGAGGACCCAGCTGACATCTCTATAGAGCTGCACCAGTCGGAGGCAGAGAAGCCAGTGTCCCCACGGGCCATTCTCTGGCCACTGTCTCTGGGTGTGGTGTTGGCTGTGTCCCTGCAAGGTCACCACTGATACTTGCCCAGAAGCCCGCAGGAAATGTGTTTCCAGCACCAGGCCACGCATCTTCCTGGCTTCATGACTTCATGTCCCTGCTTCCCCATCTGACACCCAGAATCCCCGGACCCCCCTCATCACATAGACTTCAAACTCTGCAAGCCCCCACGCCTCTGTCTTCCTCCCCAAGCCCAGGGTCCTGCTCCCGCTCCTGCTCCGCAGAAAATCCTCCATGTAGATCAGCAGTTCTCAAGCTGTTTCCGATGGTCTTAGGCAGCCCCAACCATAAGTTTATTTTCACTGCTATTTCATGACTGTAATTTTGCTACTAAGTGGTGGTGTCACTGTTCCTAAGGCCATTAGAAATATGTATTTCTTTTCTGTCTTGTTTGTTTGTTTGTTTGTTTGTTTTTCGAGACAGGGTTTCCACAGAAGCCCTGGCTGTCCTGGAACTCACTCTGTAGACCAGGCTGGCCTCGAACTCAGAAATCCGCCTGCCTCTGCCTCCCAAGTGCTAGGATTACAGGCGTGTGCCACCACTGCCTGGCAGAAATATGTGTTTTTTCAATGGTCATGATCCACAGGGTTGGGAACATATGATCTGCATATCTCTCCATCAATATAGCCGTACCCTGATCCAGAGGCCTTATTTATTTACTTATCTACTGATTTTTTTATTTTTATTTTTTGTTTTTTTGGGGGTTTTTTTGTTGTTGTTGTTTTGTTTTGTTTTTCAAGACAAAGTTTTTCTGTGTAGCCCTGGCTGTCCTGGAACTCCCTCTGTAGACCAGGCTGGCCTCGAACTCAGAAATCCGCCTGCCTCTGCCTTCCGAGTGCTGCACCATCGCCGCCTGGCACCAGAGGACTTTTCTTGACTCACTGACCTTTCCAAACTTTCTCCTGTTCCTCCCCCTTGTTCACACCGCCCCGTGGCTCCCCAGTTCCCTCACAGAAAAGCCTGCACACTCCAGTTCAGCTGCTGCTGTGCTGTTGGGAGATGGGTGTTCACAGGCTGGCGTAGCCAGGCTCTTCCCGTGCCAGCCTCCCTCCCCACGCTGGGCCTGAAGGTGTGTACCCCACACCGGGAGGTGTGTACCCCGTACTGGGAGGTGTGTACCCCACACTGGGAGGTGTGTACCCCACGCTGGGAGGTGTGTACCCCACGCTGGGAGGTGTGTACCCCCATACTGGCAAGTGCAGCACTTTTTGGTTGTCCATCATTCATTCATTCAGCACATTTATAGAGCACCTTTGGAATACCAGACACTGTCCTAGGCCCCCAAATGTCGTAATGGATGAAGCGGAGCTGTCTCCCCTGTGGCTCTGCTGGGGAGGGGGTGGTTAGTTCTGCGCTGGATGGAGCAGGTTAAGAATCCTTGTGGTGGCGCACGCCTTTAATCCCAGCACTCTGGGAGGCAGAGGCAGGTGGATTTCTGAGTTCAAGGCCAGCCTGGTCTACAGAGTGAGTTCCAGGACAGCCAGGGCTACACAGAGAAATCCTATCTGGGGTGGGGGTGGGGGTGGGGGGTGGTGTTGAGAATCCTTGTTATCTTTATGGTGACCAGATCCTGCCTCACTGAGCTAGATAAGGAAGGAACCTCGCTGACCTGCTAAAGCCCGTGCAAAGGCCCCGGAGGCCAGGCCTCGGGCCAGAGGATCAGAGGAGAGGTTAGAGAGGATCCCCAGGGGCTGGGCGCCAACACGCAGGGTCAGGGCTCGGAGTGTGGAGGAAGCCTGACAGGGAGGAGCCTAGGAGGCCCCGAGCAGGGAAGGCAGGGAAGGCTGGGGAGCTTAGAGTCGGGACCTGAGGGAGCACACGGTGTCCGACTGAAGGAAAATGTTAAAGATGGCGCCTAAAAGGATGCCTAACGAAAAAGCCTAAAAACCTTGTGGTGTTTCCTCCCGGAGACGAGAGAGAATGCATCAGGCCTCCGTGCTGACCTGGTCTCAGGGGCAGGAAGGGCCTTAAGACCAGACTATCACTCAGGAGGCAGAGGCAGGCAGCCTGTGAGTCTGAGGCAGCCTGGTCTACAGAGTGAGTTCCAGGACAGCCGGGGCTACACAGAGAAACCCTGTCTCGAAAAACCAAAGCAAAAAAAAAAAAAAAAAAAAAAAAAAAAAAGCACTACTCTTGGTTGGGGAGGGGGGGTACAACTATGTGACATCGGTGTCTCGAGTTCCAGGCTAGCCGAGACTAGGGAGACTGACCCCATCTCAAGAAAACAAATAAAACAGGCGCCAGGGAGATGGCCCAGCGCGGGGAGGTGCTGCCAGACTTGACAGCCTGAGTTTTGTCTCCAAGACCTGCACGGTGGAGAGAGAGAGCCAGCCCCACCCCTGCCCCACCCATAAATGTAGTAATTAAACAAACAAACACACACACAACTGTTCAGCTATCACTGACCATCCTTTCTTTCATTCAGAATTGGAAACTTAGTCTGGAGGTTTGGGGCCGTAAGATTCTTGTCATTTGTGTTTTCATTTATGACCTTGAGCGACGGTGTCCCTGGATAGTGCAGGTTAACCCGGGACTCTCTGGCTCCAAATTCCTGATCCTGATGCCTCTGCCTCCTTAGCTTGCTGAGCCTGGTTCAGTGTGTGTGTGTGTGTGTGTGTGTGTGTGTGAGTGAATACATGTGTGGACAGCAAAGGACAACTTTCAGGAGTCCATTCTCTCTATCTCTATCCACACTATGTGGATCTCAGGGATTAAAATCCAGTCGGTTATCAGTCTTGGCTGCAATCACCTTTACCCGCTGGACCATCTCGCCAACCCCTCCCTGACACCTTTTCAAGCCCGCTTTTCTGGCCTAATGTCCTTCTGCCTAGCTCCACTGTGTCATCCCGCTCTTCCAGATAGTGAGACCGGAGGATTGATGTGAATTCAAGGCCAACTGCACCCAAACATTGAGACCCTGTCTAAACAAACAAAAGAAAACCCAGGCGCCAGCTGTGGCCCGCGGGGACAGGCTCTGACCCCGGGGCTGGGACCTGTCCTGCGGAGTGTCAGATCTTTGCCTGGGATTGTCCCAGGGAGCCCTGCTGGGTGACTTAAATGTCTCCATTTTACACGTGGAAGAACTTGGGCTTGAAAAGGTCACCCAGCCCTGAAGCAGCAGCAGCAGGACGCTCACATCTATCTGTGCTGCAATTCTTTGAAAAAGTACTCCTGCTCCTGCTGCTCCTCTGTGGTAGGGCTGGAACCCAGAGCTTTCCATCAGTGTACAAGCGCTCTCCCACTGAGCCACGCCCTCACTGGGGGATTCTAGGCGGGGTTCTCCCAATGAGCCACGCCCCCAGCCCCTCACTGGGGGATTCTAGGCGGGGCTCTACCACTGAGCCACGCCCCCAGCCCTCACTGGGGGATTCTAGGCGGGGCTCTCCCACTGAGCCACGCCCCCAGCCCCTCACTGGGGGATTCTGGGAAGGGCTCTCCTGCTAAGCTGTCCTCTTTCCAGCCCTTGTGGATCTGCTCTGTGTGAAGCCCTTTCCGTCTCGGGGGTCTGCTGGGTTTGAGTGGCGAGGCATATGGGAGATGGGGTGACTCTCTTAACTGATGGCCACTCATTCATCCTCCCTGGCACTGTCTGACCCCAATACTGGGTTCTGTCGGATTCCCGCAGCAGGACCACCCAGGTTCTTCTTTTAAAAGATTGTTTGAAGTGAACTGGTGTTTTGCCTACATTCATACACTTGATCTTAGCCGAAAGGCCGAGCAGCGCTTTTCCCTCCCTCCATTCATGTGTGCACCATATGTGTGCAGTGTCCAAGAAAGGGCTGTGTGTGGGATGGTGTGAGCCAGGCTCGGGACCCAGCCCAGGTCCTCCGCAAGAACACCCGGTGCTCTTAGGTTCTACGTCATCTCCCCCACCCCTGGCTATTTTATTTTACTTTACTTTATTTTATTTTATTTTGATTTTTTTTGTTTGTTTGTTTGGTTTTTGGTTTTTCGAGACAGGGTTTCTCTGTGTAGCCCTGGCTGTCCTGGAACTCTTTCGGTAGACCAGGCTGGACTCAAACTCTATTTATTTATTTTTGAGGCAGGGTTTAGCTATGTCTGCCTGGCTGGCATGGAACGCACGATGTAGCCCAGGCTTTCCTCAAACACACAAAGATCCCCGTGCCTCCACTTCCTGTGTGGTGGCGTTAAAAGCTTTTGCTACCACACCCCAGCTTCCGTGGGTTCTCGTGTGTGAGGAGGCCAGGACGGTACACATAGGGACAAGTCCTGCATGGGCTTTGAGTCGCTCACCTCGGGGCTCACTGTCAGTGGCCACTTGTAATTATCTGGCCTGTTTACAAAGTTCAAGTTTCCTGCGGACCTAGGCCTAGTACTCTCCAAGCATTCCTCAGTGCTCATAACACCCCTGGGGTGTGCGACACTGTCATTATGCCCTCATTATTGCAGCTGGGAAACTGAGGCACAGAGATGTTAAGCCCCGGATTTAAACCTACACATCATTGTGCCCTGGGTCACCGTGGGGTGCTTCCTCGTTTCTGTATTTGTTCAGGGGGTGGGGGAGGCGGGGAGGCAGGCCGAAGAGAGAGCTCATGCAGAGGACTGGGCCAGCTTCCAGCTGCTGCCTGGAGCTCTGAGTCCATGGGCTGTGGCGCCCCCTTCAGGCCTGCACGGGTACCTGATACACTATAGTGTATACACACCGTACGTTCGTAGATGCACACACATATATACACATAAAATGTTCGTAGATGCACACACATATATACACATAAAATGAAAGATTAAGCCGGGCAGTGGTGGTGCACGCCTGTAATCCCAGCACGTGGAAGACAAAGGCAGGTGGATTTCTGAGTTCGAGGCCAGCCTGGTCTATACAGTGAGTTCCAGGACAGCCAGGGCTACACAGGAAATCCTGTCTCGAAAAACAAATATTTTTTTATATTTATTTACTTATTTATTTATTTTTGGTTTTTGGTTTTTTGAGACAGGGTTTCTCTGTGTAGTCCTGGCTGTCCTGGAACTCACTCTGTAGACCAGGCTGGCCTCGAACTCAGAAATCCGCCTGCCTCTGCCTCCCAAGTGCTGGGATTACAGGCGTGCGCCACCACACCCAGCTCTCTCTATATATATGTTTTTTAAGTGAGATATTGGGGGCTGGAGACTTGGCTTGGCGGTTAAGAGCACTGGCTGCTCTTCTGGAGGACCTGAGTTCAATTCTCAGCACCGATATGGCAATACACAACTGTCTGTAACTCCAGCTCCAGAGACTCAAATGCCCTCTCCTGGCCTCCGTAGGCACCATGCACACCTCTGGTGCACAGACATACATAGACAGAACATCCATATACATCAAGTAATTTTTAAAACAAAATTTTTTAAGTAAAAATACAGCCAGGCACAGTGGTGCACAACTTCTCTCTCAGCATTTCTGGAGGCAGAGGCAGGAGGATCGCTAAGTTCAAGGCTAGCCTGGTCTACATAGTGAGTTCTAAAACAGCTAGGGCTATGTAGAGAGAGCCTGTCTCCAAAAGAACGAAAATAAAGTGGGAAAATAGGAGAAGGGGCTCGTAAGAGCCCAACTTCCCAGAGGAGACATTGGAGAGTTGCTGAAGGGGGGGCGTGGTGAAGAGTGGGGTAGCCTCGGCTTGTAGTCCACGTTCCAGTAGATAACCCCACAGCCACCCATGCAAAGCACCAGAAAATAAGACATCAAAGTCAGGGACAGACTTCTTGGGAAGAAGGGGGTTCAGCAAGAGCCATGGGGCTTGAGGAGGTAGCGGGGCGGGAGTTGGGGTGACAGTGGCCAGGCTGTATTGTATGCACGTGAGAAACCCCCCAGGGAAAAACAAGTGTAAGCCACCTCGCATGTGTAATTCGCTGAGTCAAATGACCATCTGTAGGAGTAAGCAGAGAACAGAGCTGGGGAGACAGCGGTGGGCAAACCCTTTCTGTCAGTGTGAGGACAGATCCCGGGAGTCCATCCCAACGCTGAGGAGGCTGAAACAGTGAACTCCGGGCCAACAAGTGACCGTTCTCAAATAATGTGGGGCGCTGAGAGATGGCTCAGCACTTAGGAGCACTGTGCCTCCTGGCGTGGTGGCACACACCTTTCATCCCAGCACCAGGGAGGCAGAGGGAAGTAGATCACTTTGAATTTGGGGCCAGCCTGGTCTACAAAGCGAGTCCAGGATAGCCAGGGCTCTGCTGTCTGTTCCCTCAGTCCCCTCAAAAAGAGCACACTGCCTATTCTTCCATAAACTCCAGCTTCCACACAGGTTTAAGTACCTGTAACGCCTGTGTCTGGGACTCTGACGCCCCCTTCTGGCCTCCACCGGCACTGCATGCACATGGTGCACACACAACCCACAAGCAAAACACCTGTCTCGTAAACTAAAACTAAATAAATCTAAAAAATAAAACTAAGAAGACAAGGTGGGTCAGGTGTGGTGACACGCAGTTTTAATCCCAGCACTGGGAGGCAGATCTCTGTGAGCTCCCGGCCAGCCCCGGGCTATAGAGAGAGCCGCTGTATACGGAAGTCAGGCGGGTAAGCCTGGGCACTGCCTGTCCTGCAGATCGCTGGCTTGTTCCCTCCCCGACAGGGCTGACCTCTTTCCTCTCCCCAGGAGCCCAGGATGTGCGGGTACGAGTGCTTCCTGAGGTTCGGGGCCGCCTGGGAGGCACCGTGGAGTTACCGTGCCACCTGCTCCCGCCCACGACGGAGCGCGTCTCTCAGGTGACCTGGCAGCGCCTGGACGGCACGGTCGTGGCTGCCTTCCACCCATCCTTCGGCGTGGATTTCCCCAACTCACAGTTCAGCAAGGAGCGTCTGGCCTTCGTCAGAGCACGACCGGAGACCAACGCGGACCTGCGGGATGCCACGCTGGCCTTCAGGGGCCTGAGGGTGGAGGACGAGGGCAATTACACCTGCGAGTTTGCCACGTTTCCCAACGGTACCCGCAGGGGCGTGACCTGGCTCAGAGTCATAGGTGAGTGGAGGCGACCCTGGCCATCTCTCCCGCGACCTAGCGTTCAGGTTGACTCTCCTTACTGTGTTGGCAAGCGTCTTTCGTTTTGTAGAAGTCTGTATGTTTGTTTTATTGAGATGGGTGTGTGTGTGTGTGTGTGTGTGTGTGTGTGTCCATCCCCTGCAATGTTTAGAGATCAGAAGATGACTCTTGGGATTCGGTTCTCTCCTTATACCACGGGAGCCCTGGGGATCAAACTCAGGTTGTCCAGTGTCAGGCTTGGCAGCAAACGTCTACCTGCCGCGCCAGAGTGCTGGGATCAGGGGCGTGAGCCCTCACGCCCAGTTTCCTGGGTCCTGGGGACAGAAACAGCACTTGGTGCACAGTGCGGCGAGCGCTCTGTGGGCTGAGCTGCCTCCGGTGGCCCGCAGTGGCCCGGGCTCCCCTTCCTTCCTTTCGCTAGGCTCTCTGGGAGCCAGGCTGACCTCAACACTGCATCCTCCTGCCTCCGTCTCCAGTGCTAGGGTTCCAGAGGGCGCCAGTGCACCGAGCTTTGACAAGTGCTTGCTGAGCACCTGCAGGGTGCTAGTTGCTTACTCTGTCCGCCAAGGATGTGGCAGAAAAACAAGGTATTCTTTTTTCTTCCCTTGAGTCAGGGGCTCAATATATAGCTCAGACCCTGGCCTCAAATCCAGACCAGCCCAGCTGCCCCAGAGCTGGGTCTGAGGGCATGGGCCATGCACTCTACGCTGGCTTCGTCCTGAGGACAAGGACCATGGAGGTTCTAGGGGAGCAGTGACTTGGTGAGGAAGGCCAACTTGTTCAAAAAGAAAAAAAAAATGTCAGCCAGCCGTGGTGGTGGTGCACGCCTTTAATCCCAGCATTCGGGAGGCAGAGGCAGGCGGATTTCTGAGTTCGAGGCCAGCCTGGTCTACAGAGTGAGTTCCAGGACAGCCAGGACTACACAGAGAAACCCTGTTTTGAAAAACCAAAAAAAATAAAAAAAAAACTTGTCTATTCTTAATGCAATAGCACAGTCAAGACATACTTCAAACTGGCACGGTGGCACGCGCCTTTAACCCCAGCACTTGGGAGGCAGAGGCAGGCGGGTACACAGAGAATCCCTGCCTCGGGCCAGGCACAAAAGCACGTGCCTCCTTTTCAAGCGTGAGGGGCTGAAGCAGGAATACTGGTTTGAGACCAGCCTGGGCTACATAGCCAGATCCTACTGTGATAAAGCAAAATAAATACAGACAAGGGGCACTGGGGCCGCCGCTCTGGAGCGAGTGTCTCCGGCATGCACAGGGCCCTGGATCTGCATGCCGAAGCTTTTTGTGAAAGGGAGGCGGGGAGACAGGAGGGAAATGGGAAGCCCTGGGAGCGGCGGGTGGCAGAGCCTCGCCTGTCATTCGCAAAGTCCTCGGCTGTGTCAGTAGTGCTGAGAGAGAGGGGTAGGGAAGAGGGGCAGGCCTGCTTTTAGAACATGGATTAGGCTTAGGTACGGTGGACACTGCAGCATCTGCCTCGGGAGAGCCTGGTGGGGTCGGAGCCACAGAGGCCGGGAAAGGCCCCTTGAGGACTCCAGCCTTGAGTAGGGGATGGGATCCACAGGGTATAGAACCCGCATCTGCAGGGTATAGAACCCGCATCTGCAGGGTATCGAACCTGCATCTGCAGGGTATAGAACCCGCATCTGCAGGGTATAGAACCCGCAGCTTAGTACTGTGTGCCCTAGGCAGGCTCCGCGTGCAGGAGGAGCGTCCCAGGGGAAGGATCTGGAACATCCCCCCCCCCCCCATGGGCACTGATGGGCAGGACGGACGGACGGATGGACGGGCAGACGGACGGATGGTAGTCAGGAGGAAACAGTGCGGATAGGCTGGCAGAAGGGAACCGCAGACTGACAGCCCAGGGGTTGCCTGCCTCGGTGGGCGGGGCCAGCACACTGGGCACCCACGCGGCCTGGCTCGGGGACAAGCGAGGGAGTGGGCCTCGCTATCTCCGCTTGAGCTTCTTCCGTGTGTTCCGGAAGGACAAGGCGAAAGGGAACAAAGGACCAGCTGGGGGTCCCCGCTGTTTTTAGTCCCTTTAGGAAGCACAGTACAGGGGCTATCACAGGAAAACAAGTCGGACACTTTGTTCATTCTTTTCTGGGCTGCGACGGGGCCGGGCACCTCGTGATTGTGGAGAGGAGCTTTTCCGCGGAGCCCGCGCACAGACCCGGAGGTTTTTTCTTTGGTTGGGTTTTTGTTTTTTGTTTTTTCAAATAAGGATTTTGGTTTGGTTTGGTTTGTTTGTTTGTTTGTTCTTTTGAGACAGGGTTTCTGTGTATCCCAGGCTATCCTGGAATTTGCTCTGTAGACCAGGCTAGCCTTGAGCTCAGAGATCTGCCTGCCTTTGCCTCTGGAGTGTTGGGATTAAAGGTGTGCACCACCATCGCCCGGCTCAAGCTAGACCTTCAAACCCTAGGCTCAGCGAGAGAATTTTCATTTTTTTTCATGCTGTGACTCTGTCTCTGCTTTTGATTTTACAGATTAATTTTAGTAACTTTGTTGTTCTGTTTTGGTTTAGTTGTTTTGTTTAGACAAAAAAATCTCATGAATTTCTGGCTGGCCTGGAATTTGTGTGGCTGAGGCTGGCCTTGAACCTCTGATCCTCCTGCTTTTACCTCCCTCATTTATACCCCATTTATTCTTTTGGTTATTAATTATTGAGATAAAGTCTGAGTATAAAGATCAAGCCATCCTTAAACTCAACATCCTCCTGCCTCAGCCTCTCCCAGTCGTCAGATCACAGGTCTGTGCTCCCAGGCTTCGCCTGTCATCTTTCTGAGAGGGCACAGTGGATATTGTAAAATGCCCCCCATAGGCCTGGCTTGGTAATCCCAGCACTCAGGCAGAGGCAGGCGGAGCTCTCTGAGTTCAAGGTCAGCCAAGACCACCTCGTGAGATCCATCTCAAAAAAGTTTTTATATATAATTGCATATAAATAACATAATGATATATAGTACAAAATATGAACTAAATAATACATAAGTTATATGTTATATAATATACATTGTATATAGTAATTGCCCAGACTAGGATAATGTATGCCACACGGATCCAAGCACTGGGTGTGTCAATTTCTTTGATCCATGTGTCAGTCCCATGTGACATCAGAGAAAATGGTTTAAAAGGCTGCCCGAAGCTATGCGTACGCTGGGCTAGTGAGCTGGGCTCTGACCCAGGAAGCAGAGCCCGACTGCGTGGTCCCGTGTTGCCTATCCTGAGTTGGTCCTGTCTAGTTCTGTCTGGTCCCGTCATCGCCGTCCGTCCGTCCGTGTCCCGTCCCCCCCCCCCCCCGTACCGTCCCCCCTCCCCCTTTGTAAAGTGACTGCAAGTCGTGAGTTACAAGCCTTCTTTGGTCCTCTCCCCAGCCCAGCCTGAGAACCACGCCGAAGCCCAGGAGGTCACAATTGGCCCCCAGGCGGTGGCTGTTGCCCGCTGTGTCTCCACGGGGGGCCGCCCCCCTGCCCGAGTCACCTGGATCTCATCCCTGGGTGGAGAGGCCAGAGATACCCAGGAGCCGGGGCTCCAGCCTGGCACGGTCACCATCGTCAGCCGATACTCCTTGGTGCCAGTGGGCCGAGCGGATGGCGTCAAGGTCACGTGCAGAGTGGAACACGAGAGCTTTGAAGAGCCGATCCTGCTGCCGGTGACCCTCTCCGTGCGCTGTGAGTGTGACGGAGGCGGCTTTCCCTCACGTGCTGTCCGTGCTGTCCGAGTTCAGTCGGCCTCAGTCTCCCCCAGGCAGAGCTTGCCTATGATCTGTTCTAGCGACCCGCGCTAGTCTGAGTCTCTCGGGCACCGAGAGGCACACTCGCTCCTGTGGGTTCCCGCCTTCCCGAATTCAAGATAAGCTGAGAGGGGGGTGGGAGCCCAAACGCCCACTTACTTCGCGATTTCGAGAAACTAGAAAAATATGCCGGGGCGGTGGTGGCTCAGGCCTTTAATCCCAGCACTCCGGAGGCAGAGGTAGGAGATCTATGTAAGTTTGAGGCCAGCCTGGTCAACAAATCAAGTCCAGTATAACCAGGGTTGTTACACAGAGAAACCCTGTCTTGAGAAGAAGGAGAAAAGTCTGGGTTTCTCTGCAAACAGCTGTCCCCTGCACCGTCCTCTCTGGCCTCCAGGGACACCAGGGAACGTGTGGTTCCCTGAAAGTCTTTAACTGTCCTAGGCCACGGGCCACACTGCTTACCTGCGCTGTGGCCACACTAGTCAGTCACTGATCCACTTTTGGAGCCAGGGTTTCATGTAGCCTGGCCTAGTGTCAGACACCCCAGACAGATGAGGCCCATCCACTCGCTCGTCCGCAGACCCTTAACCTACGCCTGCAGCCTGCAGGCTCCACACGGGCCTCTCCCCTGCCTCAGCCCCTGGACTTCATCCCTAAGCAGCCTCCCAAGGGTTTCCAATTCCTTTGTTTCGGGACAAGGTCTTGCGTAGTCCAAGCTGCCCTCATGTAGCTGAGGATAACCCCTGCTTGAAACTTCTGAGACACCAGATGCCACTTCAAGAGTGCAGGGATAGCCGGGCGTGGTGGCACACGCCTGTAATCCCAGCACTCGGGAGGCAGAGGCAGGCGGATTTCTGAGTTCGAGGCCAGCCTGGTCTACAGAGTGAGTTCCAGGACAGCCAGGGCTACACAGAGAAACCCTGTCTCGAAAAACCAAAAAAAGAAAAAAAAAAGAAAAAGAAAAAAGAGTGCAGGGAAGGGCTGGAGAGAGGCTTGGCAGAGGTTAGCAGCACTGATGCTCTTCCAGAGGTTCCGATTTCAAGTCCCAGCAACCACGTGGTGGCTCACAACCGTCTGTAACACCCTCTTCTTGTGTGCCTGAAGACAGCTACAGTGTACTCATATAATTAATAATAAATAAACACACACACACACACACACACACACACATATACACATATAAGAGTGCAGCAATTACAGGCATGAGCCATGTACCCGGCTCTGTGAGGAGCTGAGCGTGGACTCTGTGCCTGTGCACGCAGGGCAAGCACGCTAGCCCCCCCTCCCCCCAGCACTGTCTGACCCCTGCTCTCCCCGTGCTGTTGCCTTTGGCCCACAGAGGCCTTGGGGTTCCCCAGGCCTTCCCATGTCCTAGACTTCTGCCGGAGCTGCCTGCAGCACAGCCCTCAGTTTGGTTTAGGAACACCTACATGCACGCTCGCTCTCTTCTCTCCTCTCCTCTCCTCTCCTCTCCCCTCCCCTCCCCTCCCCTCCCCTCCCCTCCCCTCCCCTCTTCTCTCTCTCTCTCTCTCTCTCTCTCTCTCTCCCAGCTTCATTTTGTTATTGTTTTGTTTTGAATCAGGGTCTCACGATGTAGCCCTGGCTGGCCTTAAACTTTCTGTGCAGGAGAGTGTGGGGCAGGGGCGTTGGGTGCATCCAGAGCTGGGGACACAGGCAGTGGGAATCTCCTGATGCGGGTGCTGGAAGCCGAACTCTCGGTACAAGCAGTCCATGCGCCCAACCACTGAGCCGTCGCTCCAGCCTTTGTTCTCTGAGAGGGGCTCGTGCTCCTGCGCCAACCTCGAGCGCTCTCTCTGAAGAGCTCTCTTAGCTCACCTTCCTGCTTCTGCCTCCTCAGTGCCGGGTTACAGGTGTGAGCCGCGCCGTTCAGACCTAGTGTTTGCAGTGCCGTCCGGCCACCTCACTGTGGCAGCCGACTCGGGGTCCCCGTCCCTCGGCTGTGTGACAGAGTCCCCTACCTCATCTGCAGTGGCTCTTCCCAGCGAGCCTGGCTACCCTGGCATCCCGTCTGTCCACACTGGCCACCCCAAACTGTCTGGGTATACTCTGTGCATGTTGTATTGCACGCACATGTGTGTGGACACAGGGTACCTGTAGTTGCTTTCTTGGCCCTGCCTGAGCTGATATTCAAGTGGCTTCCCAGGTTGGGTCTACACTAGTTAGAGCATACATGGTGAGGCCTGCTAACCCAACCCGTTTGGTATAACTGATGGATCTCTTGACACCAGTGCCGCTAACGTGTTCCCAGCTCTGGATTCCACCTGTCTCTGAGTCAGCCATCTTTTCTCCCAGACCCTCCCGAAGTCTCCATCTCCGGTTATGATGACAACTGGTACCTCGGCCGCAGTGAGGCCACACTGACCTGTGATGTACGGAGCAACCCAGAGCCCACAGGCTATGACTGGAGCACGTGAGTGATGTGAACCTAGGATTGGGTCTGAGGAAGGGAGGAAGGCTGCAGCCTAGGCCCCTGGATCTGAGGGGAAAGGGATGGGGCTTGGACCCCTGGGTCTGAGGGAGGAGGCTGGGGCCTGGACACCCAGGTCTGAGGGAGGAGGCTGGGGCCTGGACCCCTGGGTCCGAGGGAGGAGGCTGGGGCCTGGACCCCTGGGTCCGAGGGAGAAGGGCTGGGGTGTGCATCCCTGTGTCTGAGGGAGGAGGGCTGGGGTGTGCATCTCTGGGTCTGAGGGAGGAGGCTGGGGCCTGGCCTCCCGGGTCTGCAGGAGGAGGGCTGACTGCTGGGAGTCTGCGGGTAGCCTGCTCTCCCAGACGCCTGCTCTGTTGCCCACCTCACCCCATGCCCTTAGGACCTCGGGCGTGTTCCCAGCCTCTGCAGTGGCCCAGGGCTCCCAGCTGCTCGTCCACTCTGTGGACCGCATGGTCAACACCACCTTCATCTGCACAGCCACCAACGCTGTGGGGACAGGCCGCGCCGAGCAGGTCATCCTGGTGCGAGGTAAGGGGGCTGCGTGCTCTTGGGTTTAAACCCAACGGTTTCTCCCTTTGGGGCTTGGGTCCACTTTGGGGTGTCACTGATGCTGCCCTCGGATGAGAGAGAGCCAGATGAGCCCAGCTCAGCTCGTCCCTTCTGGCCTGCCGGTGTGGGCCGTGACCGTAGGCTGTGACTGGAGGTGACGGGGGAGGGGGTATCGGAGGGGCCGTTAAACTGGGGCTAAACCTAATCCAGGGCTCGAGCTGGGCATGGTGGAGGTCTCTCCTCCCAGCACTTGTTCAAGACTCTGAGGCAGGTGGATTAGTCTAAGGCTAGCCTGTGCTACATAGTGAGACTCCTGTTTTAAAAAATGCTCCAAGTTCATTGAGAATCAGGACATTGGCTTGGGCCTGTGGGGGAGGCGAGGTCTACTGGCAGCTGCAGGGCTTCGTCCCTGGGAACACAGGGCTGCCTTAATGCCCTTGATTCCTGTGACTGCTGATGCATAGACCCGCACAAAGCTGGAAGCAGCGTGCTCAGTCACGAAAACCACAGCCAAGATCCTCGCTGGACACCCAGATGTAACCCTGTGCGGGCGGAGCGTTTGTCACTGAGACACTGGCCAGGGCCTAGGGCGTGCCGCAGGAGCCAGGAAAGAACGACTTAGCAGCAAGCACCCTTAGCCAGGCTTAGGAGAAGGTATGGCAGAGGGGTGACAAGTTCAGAGTGTGCAGGGTCTGCAGAGGGCTGCTGAAGAAAACTATAACCTCACAAAATAAAACATGAGGCCTAAAGAAATGGTAGTGGTGGAGATCCTGCCTAGGATCCCCCAGTGAGGGGCTGGGGGCGTGGCTCAGTGGTGGAGCCCCTGCCTAGAATCCCCCAGTGAGGGGCTGGGGGCGTGGCTCAGTGGTAGAGCCCCTCCCTAAAATCCCCCAGTGAGGGGCTGGGGGCGTGGCTCAGTGGGAGAGCCCCTGCCTAGAATCCCCCAGTGAGGGGCTGGGGGCGTGGCTCAGTGGTGGAGCCCCTGCCTAGCCCCGCCTAGCATGTTGGACACCTTAAGTTCAGTCCTCAGTTCCTGTACAGAAAGACTTAACAGCACTGGTGTAGGTGCCACACCGTTCATCTGTGCACATACACGGCTCTGAAGTAGTGACCCTACCAGCAGGACCTGAGCCCCTCAGAAACACAAATGGCCTAGAGGGAAAGTGTGAGACAGAGCCTGACGCTGTGATGTGTTGGCTGCCCTTCTTGGAAACACCCCGTGCCGAGACAGCAAGGGCCCGCTGGCTTGTCTGTAGGAACACAGCCTCACGTTCCTGGTCGGCTCTGAGCTGTTGGCCACAGCTCACACGCACACACATGCTTCCTCACACAGCTGAGGAGTTGTAGTGAGGTTCTTTACAGGCGCAGAAATGGCACAAGGACACCCGGCCCAGCATGGGTGACAGTCCCAAAGCTGGAGCCTGGAGCCCCCTGCACAGCCTGCGGGGCAGCTCAGTGTGCCCCTCCCTGTTCTGGGAGGCTCCTCAGCTTTCATCACCGCTTACTTACACTTACGCTCTGAGCGAGCATCTGCGACTTCCTGTGACCTTTTAAGCCCTTTATTTTCTCAGCTTAGGGTGATTTCCTGGGGATGGAGTGTTCGACCTCCCTTTGACTCCCTTTCCCTTAAGGTCTCCTCCAAGACGCAGGTTTTCATTTCAGGTGAAACTGCCACATGACCCAGCATACTTGAGGACATCGTCACTAAGACAAGCCCCAAATTTCCCACCCGCAGAAAAGGGCACACTGGGCACCCGACATGGGTGGCTGGCGAGGCGTGCGGCACACTCCTAAGACTAGCATTCGGGAAGGGGCGGGGGCGGGGCCAGGTAGATGTGCGAGGCCGGCACTGGCTACTAAGTCCACAGCCAGTCTGTGCAACCCGGGGAGCTCCGAAAACCAAACGGGCGGGGCACGCGGTGCCGCCCTGGGATCCCAGCACCTGCGAGACAGAGGCAGGAGGGGGTCTTTGAGTTGGAGGGCAGTCTTGTTTGCATAGCAGGTTCCAAACCAACATTTAAAAAAAAAAAAGAAAGAAAGAAGCCGGGCGTGGTGGCGCACGCCTGTGATCCCAGCACTTGGGAGGCAGAGGCAGGCGGATTTCTGAGTTCGAGGCCAGCCTGGTCTACAGAGTGAGTTCCAGGACAGCCAGGGCTACACAGAGAAACCCTGTCTCGAAAAACTAAAGAGAGAGAGAGAGAGAGAGAGAGAGAGAGAGGGAGGGAGGGAGGGAGGGAGGAAGGAAGGAAGGAAGGAAGGAAGGAAGGAAGGAAGGAAGGAAGGAAGGAAGGAAGGAAGGAAGGATATAAATCAGCTGGAGTGACCGAGTCCCACCAGGGAAACTCGGTTTCGGGTCCTGCCGCTCTCCAAGGTACTGAGGCAGCGCCCACTCCCAGACACACAGCCTCAGTTCGCACGCATTCACAGTCTTGCACGAGCATGGCTTTAGATTCTCAACAATGAAAAACACGAGTGGGCATGCTGCGCCCCGGGCCAGGCCTCCGCGGCCGGCCACAGCCCTTGACTCCCCTCGCTGACCCAGGGTTGACTGCCGAGCTGCGGGCCCCCCTCACTTCAGGGGCCGCCGCGGGGGCTCACTAACCCGCGCTCGGAGCAGCCTCGCTCCTGCCTCTGTGCGGGCCTTAGAGACAGACATCCTTGTGAGGATCGTCCACACCCCAGATGCAGGTCCATGTGTAGAATGTGCTGTTTGCGTAGCGCTTCCACGTAGCAACCCCCAAACTGTGACTTCATTTGTATGTTTTTATTATTATTTTGTCCCTTGGATTTTGTTTTTTACGTGTCGTTTTGAGGAAGAGTCTCACTGTGTAGCTGCAGTTGGTGGGGAACGCACTCTGTAGACCAGGCTGGCCTTGAAGTTAGAGCTCTGCCTGCCTCCGCCTCCTCCGCCATGTTGGGATTAAAAATGAGCAGTCTGCACCCGGCACCGTCCTCTACTGCAGACACTCCTCGGGCCCTGGGTGTGGCCGCTCAGCCCTGCAGTCTCAGCACTTGAGACACAGGCTGCGTGGGGCTGAGCGACTCCTCCGGTCCCACAGCTCGCCGGTCGGGGGCTTTCGGGGTCTGCGCGGGCCTCCCGGTGGGCTGAGGACCATCATGACAGCCCGACAGGTCGCTTGTTGGTTCCCTTCATGTCCCGTGCCATGGTGGAGCACGTGGGGAAGGAGCTGGGCAGGCGCACAGGGGGCCAACCGGCAGGAGGCGGGGACAGCAGGAGCAGCCGCGTGAGGTGGGGAAATGGTCCGAGACCGCCCAAACCCAGGGGATGCCCCATAGGACCGGAGCCTCCCAGGACCTCCTCCCATAGGCTCACTCTGCAGCCCAGTGGGCGAGAAAGGGGCCTCCACCCCGCGCCTCTGCGTACGAGAGGCCAGCACCCTGCCCCTTCCCATCACGGGCTTCCTTGTCTTTTATTGTTTTAAGGGAGAGATGGAGACAACCAGGCCTCAAACAGGGTTTTACCTGAGCTTCCTCAATAGATGTGACCACAAGTCACAAAGAATGGTTTTAATTCGTAGTGTTAGGTAATGCTGGGGATAGAATACAGGGCCTCTAAGCAAAAAATGCTCTACCACCGAGCCACGCCCCCAGCCCCTCACTGGGGGACTCTAGGCAGATGCTCTCCCACTGAGCCACGCCCCCAGCCCCTCACTGGGGGATTCTAGGCAGGGGCTCTACCACTGAGCCACGCCCCCAGCCCCTCACTGGGGGACTCTAGGCGGGGCTCTACCACCGAGCCACGCCCCCAGCCCCTCACTGGGGGACTCTAGGCGGGGCTCTACCACTGAGCCACGCCCCCAGCCCTTCACTGGGGGATTCTAGGCAGGGGCTCTACTGCTGATCACCTGCAGTCCACCAACACACCTTCCCCTTTGTAGTTGTTGAGTCTGGAGTCTCACTACATGGCCCAGGCTAACCTTGATAGCATGGTCCCTCTTCCTCGTTCCCCCAGTGCTAGGATATAGCAGTCTTGTGCCACCACCCCTTGCTGCAGTCTTCATTTTGGGGGGGACATTTTGGGTCTAGATATCTATCTAGGCGGCATCAGCCCCTCCTTGTCTAGTGCCCATCCTGAAGTGAAGGGTCATGGATACCCCTTCCTCTTCCTCCTCGTCTTCCTCCTCCCTTCTCCCAGCTGGGCACCTCCTAAGTTCTGGTCTGGTCTCTAACCCGTGCCCTGGGCCCCCCAAACCCTCACACCCAGATGTGTCTCTTGACCCCCTCTCCTCTTTTTCTCTCTCCTTCCTTTCTCCTCAGACACCCCCCAGGCCTCCCGAGATGTGGGTCCGCTGGTGTGGGGGGCCGTGGGGGGAACATTGCTGGTGCTTCTCCTGGCTGGGGGGTTCCTGGCCTTGATCCTGCTGAGGGGGAGGAGGAGGCGCAAGAGCCCTGGAGGAGGAGGAAACGATGGCGACAGAGGGCCCTACGATGCCAAGACTCAGGTGTTTGGGAACGGGGGTCCCGTCTTCTGGAGGTCAGCATCCCCTGAGCCCATGAGGCCGGATGGCAGGGAGGAAGAGGAGGAGGAGGAGGAAGAGATGAAGGCAGAGGAAGGCCTCATGCTGCCTCCACACGAGTCACCCAAGGACGACATGGAGTCCCATCTGGACGGCTCCCTCATCTCTCGGCGGGCGGTTTACGTGTGACCCCACGACGTAGACGCTGGACACACGGACACGCCAAGTTCCACCCCACTGCCAACCACACCAATGCCAGCCAGCAACGGTGGCTGGGGACCGGTTGGACTGGTTCTTCTGGGGCACACTGGAGTTGGAAGGCCCCGCCCTGCTTTCAGGATAGAGGACTAGTAGAACCCCAGCAGACTCCTGTCTAGGGCCTCACTCTCGGAGTAAGGGCTCAGGAGCGCCGCGGTGCAACTCAGGACTCCTCAGAGCTTGCTTCGGCCCCAGCCTAGCCCTGGCCCCGAAACACTCAGGAGCTAATAAATGCCTTGTCAGAAAAACTCAGGGGTGTTTTGTAATACATCAGACCCCGCTTTTGTGTCCCAGGGAACGACTGGGTGGGACAGGGACCACTCAGTACGAAGGAGGAAAACCCAGCTGGGACCCAGAGTGGGAGAGCTTAGTCACATGTGCTCAGCCCTCCCTGAAGCTTCAGGGCTTTAGAATGGGGCCTCTGGCGAGTGTGGGGGAGAGGGCTTGAACTCCCAGCTAACAGGCCGGCGGGTGAGCAGACTGGCCTCAGAGCTGAGCTGCCTGAGCAGGGCAGAGTCAGCTGCCTTGGTCCTGGGTCCTAATGATGGAGTGGGGTGGGGCCACAGATCTCCTTTCTCTGGTGTAGAGGGTCCTAGGAATGGGGGGTGGCTTCTGTCTCTATTTGAGGACCTATAGGCTTGCGCCAGGTGCTGGCAATACCCAGATGTCCCACCTTGATGTCCTCAAAGCAGCCTGACTTTGGGTGCCTGTCTTCTGCCCTCCGAGCGGGAGGTTCTGTGGAAGTTGCAGTAATTCTGATATGTCTCTGTGCCCCCACACCACACAGACACACAGATATACATACACAGACACATATATACTCAAGCACAACATACATACACACAGACACACCACATGTACAACATGCAGGCACACCACACACATGTAGACACATTCAACACACATACACACAGAGATAACACCACATATACAAAACACACAGATGCACCACACATACAACATGCACACAGACACACAACACACACACACACACACACACACACACACACAGGCATATACCACACATACATACATACATGTACACACTGACACACATATACTCACAACATACAAATACACCACACATACAATGTGCACACGTGTTCCTCCCCTGGCTAGCAGTCTTGACTCTCAGGGCCCTGGAGCATTTTCTCCTGAGAGGAGATAAACTATCCCCACGTACCGGTGGCACTGGGACACTGGCCAGGATCGGATGCTGCCTTCTGGGGGGTGGAGCAGCCAGGAGGCCTGGTCACACACTCCCTCAACCAGGTGTCACAGGCCTCAGATTACCAAACCTGTGCCTGCTGGGCTGGGGACACAAGAGTGGCCCAGGTCACAGCCTCGTCCTGGAAGGCAGCCAGCCAGCAACAATGGCAGGAAACGCTGCGTGTTTGGTGTGGCCCTGGACCAAACACCAGTTATATATACACCAGCTATAGTCCCTAGACACACCAGTTACCCAACACACACACACACACACACACACACACACACACACACACGCTGGAACCTTCTGGAGGATACCCGCCTGGAAGCGGATGCTGACGGCACCCTCGGGCAGCTTCCCCTCCGGGTGTGGGGAGCACATTAACTTCACGGATGACACTGTAAGGCTTTGAATTCTTGTCTATTCTGAATGCTCTTGGTGAACCTGCCTTGTTCTCAGCCGTCGAGGGCGGGGTGGGCACTTTGCTTGATTTGCACACAGACCCTCTCTCTCGTGCCTGCTGTGTGACCCAGGGCAGTGGCTCCCGTGAGGAGCCGGGTCCTTGCTGCACCCCGCCATTAGGAGATGCGTACCGAACAGTTGGGACTGGGAAGTCTGGAGGCTCTGTCTCATGATGATGGGCTGGAAAGCATCGCGTGCCAATAATAATAAGGGGTGCTTCCTCCCCCACACCCCATCCTTCTCTCTCCTCTCCAGTCCAGCCCCGAACCACTGCTGTTCCTGTCCTCTTCTTTTAATCTCTTTTTACAACAGCCCTCAAATGCCGCAGCGGAGGCTGACCGTGAACCGCCTCCTGCGGCCTCCTCGTCTTATTGGAGGGGGTCGTTTTGTTGGTTGGTCTTTGAGCAGTCTTGGCTATGTCGCTGTAACTAGCCTAGAACTCACTATGTAGCCCAGGCTGGTTTGATACTCTATAATCCTCCTGCTTCGGCCTCTCGAGCGCTGGAACTGTAGGATCCTCTAAACTCACAACTGGCTCTTCTTCCTTAAAAGTACCCTGTTGCCCCGTCTGCAGTACCCAGAGGACTCAAATGCTCCTTCACGGATCAGCCCTGGCTGGCTGCTTCGTGGGTCCAGCACTCTGTGACTTCTCTGTTCCCCCCCACTCTAGACATGTGGCCACTTCCACCTCGACATTAGATAGCGTCAGATCTGCTTGTTTGCTCTTGGCCAAGGCCAGCCTGAGCTACAGGAAACTTCCCTTCCACGAGGGTGGAAATGCCCTGCTGTGAGTGCACCTCTGTGTAGATCAGCGTTCCTGAAGTCAGGCTCACGGGGTGACTGGAGAAAGCCAAGGCCCAGGCCGTGGCTGGGTGGACAGCAGGGGAGCCCGCGGGCGTACCTAGAGCACGTGCCAGGCATGCTCGAGGCCCTGGGTTTAGCTCCCAGTGCAGCCAAAAGGAAGCACAGGACCGCCGTGTGGTGGCACGTGCCCCTAATGCCCACACTTGGAGGGCAGAAGCAGGGGTTTATTCTGGTTTACAGAATTCCAGCCAGCCTGGCCGACAGTGTGAGACCCCGACTCAACCAATACATAAAACAATCGTTTTGGAAAGTCGGGCATATGTGTGATCTGAAGCACAGGGCTGGAAGGAGCATCCGTGAGTTTCTCATAATGACCCCATGCTGTCTTTGTCCTGACAGAGTCGCCCAGCACGGCAGGAGCAGGGGCCACGGGGGGCATCATCGGGGGCATCATCGCTGCCATCATCGCCACCGCAGTGGCTGGCACAGGCATCCTCATCTGCCGACAACAGCGGAAGGAGCAGAGGCTGCAAGCTGCAGAGGAGGAAGAGGAGTGAGTGAGGGTGGGGAGGAGGGGTGGGGAGGAGGGGAGCAGCGCTGGGGAGCACGGAGTGGGCCCGGAAGACAAAGACCCCTCCAGAAATAACAAATGTTAACTGGGGTGGTGAGGAAAGGCTGTCCCTTCTTCATGAAGGCTGGGTGGAGTCTGTCTGAGGCGCCGCAGAGCCCAGGCCCCTGTCACCTTGTTGCTCCCTCGGGCTTGATCCTGGAGCTTCAGACCTGGAGGCCTGCTGGAGGTGGGGGGAGAAAAAAAACAGCAATGAGAAAATTTTAAAAAAGCTGTGCAGTAGCCAGGGGGACTGGTTGGTTTGTAAGAATCCTCGGTACCTGGTGGGGGAGAAAATCATCTCTGTGAGTTCATGGTCTGCAGTGTGAGTTCCAGGACAGCCAGAGCTGTCCTGGAAACTCTGTCTACGGAAAACAAAGCATAATTTGTTCTTACTTTGTAGTGTGTTTGCCTGCGTGCATGTCTGTACTGCACGTATGTCTGCATGCTGCATGCATGCGTGGTTCCCACGGAGGGCATGACTTACCATGAGGTCCTAGGAATCGAACCAGGGTCTTTGAAAGAGCAAAAGAGCAAAACGGGTGCTTGAACACATCTCTCCTGCCCTTTGTTTATCTTTGTGATAGGATTCCACTCCAGACCAGGCTGGCCTCGAACTCAGAAATCCGCCTGCCTTTGCCTCCCAAACGCTAGGATTAAAGGCGTGCGCCATCACTGCCTGGCTTGTTGTTTACAATTTGTAAAATTAGAATCATCATGTGTTTGTGCATGTGTGCATGGTGTGGAGGCCGGAGGACTTGTGGCCACAGGGAACCTCCTTTTCTTGTGTGTATTTTGGGGATAAACATGTCCTCAAGCTTTCAAG
Organism: Apodemus agrarius; assembly: GCA_964023405.1. NCBI lineage: Eukaryota > Metazoa > Chordata > Mammalia > Rodentia > Muridae > Apodemus > Apodemus agrarius. The sequence continues at coordinate 7,420,397 of OZ030005.1, read as the reverse complement.
GCTTTTATCTGCTGAACCAACTTGCTTGCCTGGTTTGTTTGTTTTTGTTGCTGTTTTCTTTTTTAAAGATTATCTTCTTGCCTGGCCATGGTAGCACATGCCTTTAATCCCAGTCTTCAGGAGGCAGAGGCAGGTGGATCTCTGTGAGTCTGAGGCCAGTACTGGAACTACAGAGGAAGTTCCAGGACAGCCAGGGCTATACAGAGAAACCCTGTCTCAAAAAAATATATTATTGTTGTTTGTGTCTGTTTATATATGACTATTCGTCTGTTTCTCTGTGTGTGTGTGTGTGTGTGTGTGTGTGTGTGTGTCCCACATACATCTGTGTGTATGACTGTCTCTGTATGTGTGCCTTCTGAAACCAGAAGATCTTGAATCCAGGAGTTTGAGTTACAGGCTGTTACAAACCCCCTGATGTGAACTGAACCTGGGTTCAGTTCCCCACCACCGCCACCACCACCACCCCACCCCGGAACTGAACCTGGGTCCTTTGGAAGGTCAGTCAGTGCTCTTAACCTCTGAGCCATCTCTCCAGTGCCCTTTTAAACATTTAGCCCAAGCTGACCTTGAGCTCATGATCCTCCTACATTTGCCTGTGTGTGTGTGTGTGTGTGTGTGTGTGTGTTTGTGTGTGTCTTCTTTATCCCTACCGTTTGGGTCTCAGTCATCAGGGTAGGCGGCAAGCCTCTTCCCTCATTAAGCAAGCCATCTTGCCAGCACCATTTTGTTTTTTATCTCTGTGTGTTGATAACAGCTTAACCAAGTGTGTTACTAAATACATGCTCATACATAGAGAAGGCCGAGGACAACCTTGGCGACACTGCCCAGGCTCCGCCTGGCCTGGTTTGGTCTTGAGGCAGGGTCCCACTGTGAGGCACAGAGGGCCTGGGGCTCCTCACTTAGCTGGGACTGGCACTGAACTCAGACCTTCCTCAGTAGGAATGCAGGTGTGGGCCACACACCTGGCTCACTTGCTTGAAAGAGAATTTTCTGAATTCTTTCTGGAGGGTTCTGGGACGGGGACTTGCTCAGTCTGAGTCCCTCATGGCCCTGGGGCAGGGGCAGGGATGGTGCTGAAACCCTGTAAACAGCATTTCCTACTGACCCATCCAGTGGCCAGACTGGCAGCAAGGGCCAATGTGGCCCGTCCTTTGTTTCTCTGGAGAACCGGAGGTGCCTCCTGTAAGAGGGGAAACTGGGAAGGGGGGGCTAACCTCGCGTTGATCTGCCTCCTACCCCTGACCCCTGCAGACTGGAAGGACCTCCCTCCTATAAGCCACCCACCCCAAAGGCCAAGCTGGAGGAGCCAGAGATGGTGAGCTGTCCCCTGGAACCCAGGCTACCCTGCCTTCCTCCCTGTGGTCAGGCTGGGCGGGGCTGGGCGGAGCTGTTGGCCTGGGCTGGGGCGGCTGGGCACGGCAGACACGAGGGCCCTACTCTACCCGTGTGTCCTCCACAGCCCTCGCAGCTCTTCACTCTGGGGCCCTCGGAGCACAGCCCCGTGAAGACGCCATACTTCGACGCCGGTGTCTCCTGTGCTGACCAGGTGGGAGCTCCTGGGTAAACCAGGGTGGGCTCAGGGGTGGCTTAAGGGTTGAGGGTCAGGGTTGGTAGAGTGGAGTGACCAGAATGTAGGAGTTGCCCAGGGCTGTGCGGGGAGAGAGATAGACCACCCTAGGCCATTCCCCTGCCCCACCCCCACCGCGTGACAGAGACACCGCTCTGCCACCCCCGCTATGATGGAGACATCATGGATCATCCCCTTGGTGGTCAAAGCAGCCTGAGAGGCCAGAGCTGTGCGCCATGGCTCTGCCTTGTGGCCGCTGACTGCAGGGTAGAGCTTGCGTGTCACGAGGGCCAGAGCTGTGTCTGAGTCACATACTAGGTGCCCCCAAAGCCTGTGACTCCAGCTTTAAGGGGTCAGAAACCCTCCTCTGGCTTCTGCACAAATACTGCTACTACTACTACTACTATTCACACACACACACACACACACACACACACACAAATATTTCCAAATATCTAGGAAATAAAAGACCAAAGCCAAGCCTGGAGTGGGGCGCACACCTGTACTCTCAGTATTTGGGAGTCTGAGGCAGGATTGCCATGTTTGGATCCAACCTATGCTACCTAGTGAGACGTTGTGTAAAATAAAACAAACAAAACGTCAGTCACTACAGGCACACTTCTCATCCCGACACCCAGAAGACAGAGGCAGGCGGGTCAGGAGCCCGGGGCATCCTCAGCTACAGAGAACACCCTGCGTTACAAAAGACCTCTTCTCCAAACACACACAAAGGTCCAGGACAGCCTGGTTAGAGTCGGTTGGTCCCGTTGGGTTTTGGGTTTTGGTTTTTTGGCCCAGCATGCAGAGCCCTGGGCCCACTGCTCAGCATTTTGTAATCATGGCGGCCCAGACCCTGATTCCTACACTCAGGACGCTCGGGGAGACTGAGGCAGGCAGTCCCATAGCCAGAGCTACATAAAAAGGAGAGAGCGAAAGAGTGTGTTCTAGGGTAAGGATTGGGCTTCAGAGGTCAAAGAAGATTGAGACAGGGTAAGGAGGTCAGGTCAGTGCGGGCCTGGGTTCGCAGCGCCTGCACAGAGAAGTTCGGTCCGGGGGAAGGGGTGGCGCTGCAGTAGTTGGGTCTGGGGGGCCGCCCTGAGACTGAGGTGACCTTGACATCTTGCTTGCTCCCCACTCGTAGGAGATGCCTCGGTATCATGAGCTGCCCACCCTGGAGGAGCGGTCAGGGCCCCTGCTGTTGGGGGCTACAGGCCTGGGACCCTCCCTCCTGGTGTCTCCAGGACCCAATGTTGTGGAGGGGGTTTCCCTGGGTCTCGAAGATGAGGAGGAAGATGAGGAGGAGGAAGACTTCCTGGATAAAATCAACCCTATTTATGATGCCCTGTCCTACCCCAGCCCCTCTGACTCCTACCAGAGCAAAGACTTTTTTGTGTCACGGGCCATGTATGTGTGAGGGAGGCACAGGAGCTCTGACCTTTCACCCTTGACCCATCAGCTTTCCACCAGTGATCTAGGACACTCTGACTTCCAGGCAAGCCAGGGACAGGTATCACCCATGCAACCCACCTGCGACTTCTTAGTGGCTTCACCATGACATTCAACCTATGATTCCTGCAGCAGGCAAACCTGCATAACTGGAAACCTGGGAGTTTTCTCTCTAGAGACAGGGCGCTCAGAGTGCCCTTCAGCACCACCTCCTCGGGGACTCCTGAGACTGACCCTTCCTTTGACCATGCCACTCTCTCAACACTTATATCTCAACTACCCTTAAAGTCCAAAGAATGCGGGGCCTTGCACTTGCTCTCAGGCAATAGAATCCCGACAGATATGCAAGACCGGGATCAGCGGCTCCCTGCTGCTCAGACCTGAGCCCTCCAGGCAGCAGAAGCCCCCTGAGCCCTCCCCCCTTGCTCCCCAAAAGTGAAAAGGCGAGGATTCCCCAATCTAAGGTCGGGCCTCCCCATCTCCACCCACTCCTGCAGGCAGGACTCTCAGGGTTCGCACCCTCTCCTCACCTAGCACCCCAGTTCCTGTCTCCAGAGTGTGAATTCCAGGTCCAGTGCTGGAGGGGAGAGCCTGATGCAAGTGTGCCTTGCCGCCCCAAGTTTGGGAGGATCTGCTCTTATCCTGGAGACTACTGAAGTCTTTTAACCCCTACCCAGTGAGATGAGAACTACACATCCCTCTTTAGGGGAGTGTGTGTGTGTGTGTGTGTGTGTGTGAGATGGAGAATCTGGGTTGGGAATATTATTTTGTAAGCATTTCCTACATAATATGAGTTTATACTTTGATAAAGTCTTGTGTTTTCTGTGAGATGTGAAGGGAGTGGGTGGGATAGCACGGGGAAGAAATGAATGAGGGCTGAAGCTTGAAAGCTTCCATCATCTCTAAGTCAAGACAGAATAGATTCCCCTCACTGCCCAAGAAGCCAAAGGTGCCCCAGAAATGGAGTAAAAGCAAAACCACATCAACTAGAAGTAAAAAACGATAGTTATGCAAGAGGTGTCTAAGGTCATGAGGCAATAATTTCAATGAAGCCCCCAAGGCCTGATGGGTAATGTAGCTAAACGAATGAGCCGGAGGCAGAGATAAGAGCCGTGGGCATAAGGGGTAGTGGCCAGAAGGGAAAAGATTCCAAGACGGTTAATCAGAGAAAGGCCAGAAGGGTGGGAAAGGGAGCAGCAGAACCGGGCTAAGCCCAGCCTAGGGATTGAAGCGCAATGAATGGGGGAATGAATGCTGGGTAATGGGAAAGGAATGAATGGGCCAAAGATAGAAGCCACAGTGACGCACGGAGCAGACGGCATGCTGGGTAGGAAAGGGGGGTTTAAGGCAGCTGTTGGCGTTAAGAGAGCGCGCATTGTGGGTAGGTAGACGCGGGCCAGTTTTCACAGAACTGGTTTGAAACTTTCCCGAGGCACTGTGGGAAGGGGCAGCCCTTCCGGTTTTGCAGTCGGAGACCCTGCCTCTCCACCGCGGTGCCTGTTGGGAGGCGAGACCTGACCTTGCTGCCTAGCAGCGTCTGCAGCGCAACGCACCTCTACCAATGTCCTTTGACCCTGGTGCTTTAGCCAATGAGAGAACTATCATATCACGTCACTACGGTCAGCCCATTAGACATATTTTAGCCAATTAGAATGCGTGATGAGCCAAAGTCCACCAATGGTCACGGCATTTTCTGGGGCGGGGCTCCGCGCCTCCAAGAGGAGGGCGGGGCAGTGAGCAAGTAGGCGGTTCAATACGTGTGATATCGACAAATAGCGAACAAGCTCCAACCCCGCGGCTTCGCGAACCAATGAACACGGGATACACGAGCCAATAGAAAAGTAGAGGAAGCTGCACTGACTGATTTCGACTGATAACCAATAAAAATAAGTGTTTCAACGAGAAGGGTGGGACTTCCTGCCAAGTCTCCAATAGAATGTCCTTCTTCTAGGGCGGTGGGCGGACCTCGGAGGACACCGAACCAATAGGTTCCATGGGGCGGGGAAACAGCGGCGGCGGCGGCAGCGGGTTCGGTTGCGCATAGCGCACGGGGTAGGAGCGGAGCCCAGGCCGGGAACAGGCGCCGCAGCCGCCGCCAGTGAGAACCGAGTCCGCGTTGGGTGGGAAGTGCCTGAGGTCGCATCCGGGGTGTGCGTGTAGCCCCTGACCCCTGCCCTCTGACCTTCCCCCTCGCAGATACCATGGGGAACGTGTTGGCTGCTAGCTCTCCGCCCGCAGGGCCACCGCCGCCTCCTACGCCGTCCCTCGTGGGGCTACCGCCGCCGCCTCCTTCGCCGCCAGGCTTCACGCTGCCGCCGCTCGGGGGCGGCCTGGGCACTGGGTCAAGCGCTGGCCGCGGTTCGGAACGGACTCCCGGGGCTGCGGCCAGCGGCGCTGCGGCGGCCTCGGACGATGGGAGCTGCGGCTGCCTGCCCAACCCGGGGACGTTCGAGGAGTGCCACCGGAAGTGCAAGGGTGAGGGGCGCCTGGCCCTGATCGCCCAGGGCAAGGGGAAGGACCCCCGGAGGCTTGCGCGCTTCGTTGCAATCCGTGAACAGAACGTTAGGAGCTGAGGATGGGTTGGGAGGGTGGGACCTTGAACTTGGCGCTCGGCACTGTGATCAGATGTTGACCTCCTTGGGGAAGAACGCCACAGCAGAGAGAGAAGTCTTAGGGTGCCGAGAGCCAGGGGACCAACACCACCAAGACCGAATAGTGCGATCAGAAAAGGAACTATTGCCCAAGGTCACGGTGTCAAGAGGCGTCCCCAATGTTCCCGAGAAGGGTTCAGCCCAAGGATCCTAGCCTAGGATCAGTTTGACATATTGATCATAAGAGCAGTACGATCATAAGAGCGGTGCATTCTTATTCTTGATATTCAAATATGAGTTAACTTACTAAATACTAAGAACAGTTCCGTGTGGTGAGAACTGTAAGCATGAGAAGCTTGGCAAGAAAGTGAGTTTCCTATGTTCAGGTGACTGCACTGGGTTTAAAACGCTCAGAGGGCCTGGCCGCATCTAGTAGGCAGAGGTTCCTCTAGTGGTGGGGTCAGTTAGTCAGTTAGTGAGATGGATCTGTGGAGAGAGCTTGGGATGGGAGGAAAAGAACTTGGGGTGTGACAGCATCTCTCTTCCTCAGAGCTGTTTCCGGTTCAGATGGAAGGTGTCAAACTTACAGTCAACAAAGGGTTGAGCAACCGTTTCCAGGTGAGTATGTCTGGTGCCTTGACCCTCCAGAGGTCAGAACAGCAATACTCCATGCATACAGATCCCCTCTCTCTCTTGAAGGCCTGGGCTTTTTGTTAGGTAGCAGGATTCAGAAAAACATAAAAGGCAAACTTAACAGTAAGACCCACACATTCCAGGGGGGAGTGGGAGATTTAGGGGTTAAGGGCCCAGAATTCTCACCCTGCAGAGGCAAGCAGGAGTGCGGACGGTGAGTGTTGCGCCCACCCGGGCCCACTTTTCTCACTGGTAACCTTTAATCTTGTCGGGTGCGGCCTGGGCAGTGATGCTGCTAGCCGTGGCCTGCCGCCCGGTGCTCACTCCCCAGCCATCGCCAAGACCCCAGCGCCCGCTCTTTTCTCCCAGGTGACCCACACAGTAGCCCTCGGCACCATTGGAGAGTCCAACTACCACTTCGGAGTCACATACGTGGGGACGAAGCAGCTGAGCCCCACGGAGGTAAGATTTCTTTAATTGTTCTAGCATCTGTTAGGAAATCCGGTAGCCAGGTGACAGACAGACATAAGGGGTTTGGAGGGGCGAGTAAGGGCCGAGGGCTATGGAGGGTTAGGACATGGGGGTTCACTCCAGCAGCAATATCCCTGACACACTGCTCTTTGAGCCTGGGCTGGGTTACTCCAGGGAGGAGGGCCATGACGAGGATGCTTGAACCAGATGTAGCTCTTGGAATGTCATGCTCTTTGCTTGGGTGCTCTCTAGGGGGCACTAGAGGTCCACAGAAGTTTGGCGAGGGAGATGGGTCAGATGGATGGGAGCGGGTGTGGAGCGGGGTGCGAGTGGGAGGTGGAGGTCTGAGAGCTCTCCTTGTGCTGCCTGTGGGCTTTGTTAGTGTTTCTGGAGGTGCTGAGCTGTGGCTGAGGATGGTCTTAAGCTGGCAGTCCTCCTGCCTTTACCTCCCCCGCGTGCTGGCGTTGCAGGCGTAAGTCCTCCGTCTCCGAACCTGGACACACTAGACAGGCATTCTCACTGACCGATACATCCGCACACAAAGTGTGTGTGTGCGCACGCATGCGCGCGCCATGGGCAAGCCAGAATGTGGCATCTGACCCTAAGCTCACTGTTTAGGCAGACTGCTGAGCAGGCACACAGGACACACCGTCTCTACAGGGTTAGAGTGACAGGCATGTGCAGCCATGCGAGATGCATGTGGCAGGGATTTGAGCATGGGCTCTCTCTCACGCTTGCGTGTAGGAGTGCTCTAACCTAGTTCACGCCTAGCCAAGCCCTTCCTAGACTCGAGCGCTCTGTGTAAACCAGGCTGGGATCCAGCTCAGGTCTTCTTGCCCTCCTGCCTGTCTCCCAGTGCTGGGACTAGTGTGTGCCGCCATGCCTGCTGCTTTGTTGTTTTTAAATCTCTCTCCAGTCTCGCACCTCCACTAGCCAGCAGAGCAGCAGGGACGACAGCCTCCTCGGCGCTGCGTTAGAGCAGCGAGGGAGCCTACTTGGCATTGCCATCTGTACCGTAGGGCCTAGTGTTCCAAGGTAGGAGAGGCCTTGCACTTGGGATTGCATTGGTTTGTGTGGTGAGGAGGCCTGTGGAGGACAGAGGACAACTTCTTTCTTTGCACCTCTGTGCTCGGGCTTGAACTGCTGACCTCAGGCTTGGTGACAAGCACCTTACGCTTCCTGCTTCGCATCTCGTCGGCCCCTGAGGTGTGTTTTGAAGAGTCTAGGAGTCGAGGCTGGGCAGTGGCATAGCTTGGAGATGAAGTGTGGAACGCAAATGGCCTCTTAGTAGTTGGAGAGAAAGTCTGCTCTTATGGCAGGGAAGACGGGCAGCCCACCGTGAAGGTCTTATGTTGTCAGCAGGAAGCAAAGCCTGCCCAAACCCAGAGGAGTTTCCTGACACATGCCTGTCATCCTAACACTAGGGAAAGCTGGGGCAGAAGGGTGGGGCGCTCTACCCACATAACAAGACCAACGGCCAGGAATAAACATACAAACCAAAGTGCAGGCTGATGGCACAGGCCTGTAACCCAGCTCTCGGGGTCCCGGGCATCCGCCGTGGCGCAGCTGGTGTGGTGACTAGCCAGTACAGCTAGTCGGGATGATACAAGCTGCAGTGACCTGGGAAAACAGCGCCAACGCCAGACTAGGGCGCGTTCTAGAATGGCGATGGCTGTGGGAGCGCCACACTCACTGTGGCCAGTGCGGCCCCGCCCTGCCGCCACGTTCCTGCGTTGAGGTCCTGCCTGGCTTCCCTCAGCGATGGACTGTAGTGTGCAAGTGTAAACTGGAGGAAGCCTTTGCCTCCTCAGTTAGCGTTGATCCTATTGTTTATTCCAGCAATAGAAACCTTAAGACAGAGTTTGAGGCTACCCAGAGCAACAGGAAACCTGTCTCAAAAAAGGGGGTGTGGGGGGTGGCTGGAGAGATGGCTCAGCGGTCAAGAGCACTGACTGCTCTTCCGAAGGTCCTGAGTTCAATTCCCAGCAACCACATGGTGGCTCTCAACCATCTGAAATGAGATCAGATGCCCTCTTCTGGGGTATCTAAAGACAGCAACAGTGTACTCATATACTTAAAAATAAAAGAATAAAAACAAAGAAGGTCACTCAGTGTACCTGGACTGTGCCTAGCTGTGGGGTTCCTAACCCTGTGGCTCCAGGGGCAGGTGTGCCGCTGAAACGATGAGGCACGAGGGTGCCGTATCAGCGCCGAGGGGCCTCATGGAGGAGGCGATGCCCGTGATTGCTGCTCTGTCCTAACCCTCCCTCTGTCCCACCCACAGGCGTTCCCCGTGCTGGTGGGTGACATGGACAATAGCGGCAGCCTCAATGCACAGGTCATCCACCAGCTGAGTCCGGGCCTCAGGTCCAAGATGGCCATCCAGGTGAGTCACAAGTGGATGCGGCCTGTCACGCCCACAGGTGCTCCCTCCCCTCCCCCACAATCCTCACGCTGCCCCTCCCCCACAGACCCAGCAGTCCAAGTTCGTGAACTGGCAGGTGGACGGAGAGTACCGTGGCTCCGACTTCACGGCTGCTGTCACCCTGGGCAACCCAGATGTCTTGGTGGGTTCAGGTAAGAGGTGGGGATTCACTGGTGCTCGGGAAGCCGTGATCCAGACCCCCTTTCCCACGAGGCACGTGGCTTTGCCGCTGAGTGGTGGCAGGGTGGGAGTGACTTGAGCTCCTGGGGCACTGAGGCAGGGCCCTGGGGAGTGTGTTTGGTGTGTTTGTCTGCAGTGTGTGTGTGTGGGTGCACATGCACACACTTGAAGCATCCTGTTGCCCTCAGGGCCAGCAGAGTGTGTCCACTCCTTAGAGGCTGGAATTACAGGCTGCTGTGGTCACCTATGGGTGCTGGTGCCGTTTAGAGCTTCTGAAAGAGCCAACAGTGCTCCTGACCGCTGAGCCCTGGTTCTGGCCTGGCGGGACTCGTCTTTAGCCCTAGCACTAGGGAGGCAGGGGCCCTGGGCCACTTGAGTTGAAGGCCAGCCTGCCCTGTGAGTGTCAGTGGGTGTGGTCAGACTCCCTGCCCAGTGCAGCGGTGGGAGGATTGACTTCGTCTGGGCATATAAATCCAGAGGGGTGAGAGTTTGTCCTCGCAGTGTCCTCGCAGCGGGACATGACAGCAGAAGCAGGAAGCACAGCGAGAGAGACAACGAGAAATGACATTAGCTTTGAGACTTAAGAGTCTGCCCCAGTGACGTTTCCTCAAGCTGACTACCGCCAGCTGGGGTGCCTGAGACTTGGGGCGTTTCTCACTCAGACCGCCATACCTGCTCTGTGGGCTGGGAAAGGACCATGATAAAGTGATGGGGTGCAGAGGCACGGAGAGACGGCGTGTGGCCTCATGGCAAACTTCCTGGGTTCCTGCGATGCCGTGGGCAGCAGCCATCACTGGGGGACATAGTTCAGCCCTGGGCTGCGGCTTTCTGCCCAGCCCCCTGCCCCCTAGGACACCGGTGAGGCCTGCTCACTCGCCCTATAGTTAGGCGTGGCCTAAGCAGTACCGGGCCGTGGGACTGTGGGACGTGGACTTGGCTTTGGTCGTGGAACAGGCATGGTATTCCCGTGTGTGACAGATGGGGCGGGCCCCTGCCCGGTCCTCCTCGATGGTGTGCAGGAGAGTTGCTGACCTCGTCCTAACTGGCGTTAACTGCAGGTGTCCTGGGCCTACCCGGAGGGTGTACCCAGCATGGACCTCCAGAAGAAAAGCACATGGGGATGTTACGGTACCCTGGGGTGAGGCGTGGGGCCTGCCTACATCCACCAGCGAGTGTTCATGGACTGATAGGGCTGCAGTCCCCACACTGTAAAAATTGTTTTCTTCTGTTTTGCAAGATAGAATTTCTCTGTGTAGCCCTGGCTATCCTGGAGCTCACTCTGTAGACCAGGCTGGCCTCAAACTGAAACATATCTACCTGCCTCTGCCTCCAGAGCGCTGGGATTAAAGGTGTATGCCACCATGCCTGGCAACTGTTTTGGTTTTGAGGGCTGGCCCAAAACTCAACTGAGTTCTTGCCTGCCTTCCTACTGAGTGGTACGATTAGAGTATACAACTCTGCCTGGCAAGTATAAATTTTACCCCCCAAAACAAATACTATTAGGATAAGTCACACATCAAGTAAGTTCAAATGATTGAATGCTTTGTCGGTGGAGATTTTTCCAGTCAGGGTTTCTCTGTGTAGCTGTCCTGGTACTCACTCTGTACACCTGGCTGGCCTCAAATTCAGTGATTTCGCCCTCCTGCTGCCTCCCAAATGCCAGAATTAAAGGTGTGCACCACCACTGCCCAGCAGCTGATTGCTGCTTTATGTTTTGACTTTGTCACTGTGTGTCCCTGTGTGTGGAGGTCAGAGGTCTCCTTTCCCTGTGGGTGCCGGGGTGGTAATTAGCTCTGTGGCCTCTACTGCAGGCTTTCTTTAGTCTCTAGGATGGCCTCTCACAGGGGCCACATCTTTACTGGAGTAAGCCAGACAGCTTCTCCCAAGAAGTGAGAAGAGGAAGGGTGGCCTTGGTTTTGTTTTGGTTTTGGTTTTTAAAAAGGTATTCCTGGTGTGTCCAGGATGGGAAGGTCTGCTGGAACGCAGAGCTGGCTGCCCTCCTCCCCTCCGGGGCCAACCTGCACATCTGCAGAGTGACTGCTAGTCATTCCAGATGCTGCCAGCAAAACAGGTATTGCTGCACACACCTTTAGGATAGCCATGGCCACACAGAGAAACCCTGTCTCAGAAAAAAGAATTAACACTGTCAGCCTTATCAGGCTGGGAGCTGCTTCCCTCCACCGTGGCCCAGCCTGCCTGAGGCCTGCTCTTACCAATCTTGTATTCTCAGTTTCCATGGTTCTAGTCCCTTTGAGCCGCTTAGGGTCATCCGTTTGCTTGAAGAACATGATTTTGTCCATCACTTCTGAAGTGCCAGGCTTTTTGTTATTCATTTATCTATTGGCAGTTCTAAAGATGGCAACCAAGGCCTCAGTGCATGCTAGGCAATCTCTCCACCACGCCCCGGCCCCTCCCTGGGGGATTCTAGGCAGGGGCTTTTCTACCAATGGGATTCCTCTCCACTACAAATCAATTCAAACGTTTCTGGGCTTTCAGCCGTAGGACATGACATTGTCGAGACTGTTCTTGAATAGGTCTGTGTAGCCGTGTGTAAACAGGCCTCCCGAGTTTACCCATCTGAAATACTGTGATACACTGCAGGGAGACCTCCTTTGGGAGCTGCTGCTCTAGTCTAAACTCCTATAGTCCTGTAGTCAAGACCCGTGGCGCTAAGCATGGTAGACAAGACTGGGCACACAGAGCAGCCTGTGGCAGAGGTTAGGATCGAGCTGTCTGTCAGCTGCGGTGGCAGTGCACATGGAGGCCGGGACAAGGCTTGGTGATGGAGGCCTCCCTCCGCTAAGTCCCTGAGTGCCCACTAACCAGGGGAGGAGGCAGCACATCCAGCCATCGCGCAGGAGGGGGCCAGGAGGGTTTCACCTGCTGGCCCATCCGGGGCAGTGAGCAGAGGCCATCAGCTTTCCTCGCTGAGCTTGGTGGCTCCCGGAGGCAGAAGAATCCCCACAAGTTCTGAGCTGTCCAGGACTGCAGAGCGAGAACAACAAGGTGGGCGGACGGCGGGGCCCGAGCAGGTCGGGCGCTTGCTGCCAGGCCTGACTTCCTAAATGTGACTCCCTGGGAGCCAGGGGAGGGAAGCAGTTGCATGATTGTCCCCTGACCTACGCACACCTGCATGCTTGCACAGCACCTCCACGTGGTTGCACAATGGCTGCTGGGAGTGGGTGTGCCATCTGGAAGAGTGGCGCACGAGGCTACGGCCGCAGGCCCACCCTCTAAGGCTGGCCAGGGCTCCGGGGCAGGGTCCTTACTGTTTATTAAGATGGGGTCTGTCTGTGGTCCTGGCTTTCCTGGAACAAAGACTGTGGGGAAAGTCGGCCCCAGACTGGCAGAAGTCCACCTCCTTCCGCCTCTCCCATGCTGTGGTGAGGGCTCACCTGGCATGAGAAGATATTTGAAAAGACTGAATAGGTCAGGGGGCCGGGGCAGCAGCTGGTGTTCCAGAGGACCCATGTCCAACTTCAGATACCTGTATGTCCGCTCACAACTGCCTGTATCCAGTTCCAGACAATTTCATATCATCATCTGGCCTCTGGGCACCAGGCGGCACAGAGACAGGTGCAGGCAAAGCACCTATTTCATTACGCATAAATCCGGAGGAAAAAATCTTTAAGACATAATAAGATGAAAGTTGGTCTATGGTGATACTTCTACCCTGGCTATCTGTTGGGCTGGGGCAGGCCACGTACTCAAGGCAGGCCTGGGCCACGTGGTGGGATGCTGACTCTGAGAAGCCCCACAGACGCCTAAGAGGAACCAGTCAGAGCCTTCAAATTCAACCCACTTAGGAGAGGGCGGGATGGGCCAGGTTGACCAGCCGCCCCATGTTGGAGCCAACCCTTCGGACACCACAGTCTGTTTGTAAGGAACCCAGATACTCACTAAACACTGGAAAACTATGGGAGTCCTCAGTTTACTCTTCTGTGAGATACCCTGTATGGGTGTGGGGTCTGGGGGAGAGGTTTCACCTTTGTGGGAGGTGTGGAGGCTGTGGCTAGAGAAATGGCTTTCTCCAACAGCGGTGACCCAAGGTTAAATGTTGTTAGAGATCCACTTGGGGTTGGCATGGCCCCTGCAGCTGTGGGTGGGGGAAGGGACTTCTGCCTTGCAGTTGCTATCTGTAGGTGACCACTCAGAGGACTGACTCTCTGATTCCTCTTAATTACATGAGTTGATATTGGTGATTAGAGGTTTGCTGGGATTGACTTGATCCTGTTCTGAAGCTCCTGGTCCCCTGCACATTGAGGGGCCATTCACACTGGTCTCTGAACCTATGAACCCATGACACCTGCCTCTGTCCTACATAGACTTCTGGGAACACGCCCACCCAGCCCGGCCCTGCCCTGTTCACACATTGCAGGGGCAGGGAGGACTTGGTTCCTGGCGCAAGCTGCTCCACATGTAGTCCTGCCAGATGTGGTGTCATGGTATCCCCGGCTGACCTGGCACTCTCTCCCGAGTCGTGGGATCACAGGTGTCCCCATTCTGTGGGAGACCCCCTCTCTGCCGCCTGAGCAAGCCTGTCCGCCCACGGCCTTGGGGCCTACCCAGGAACTCTGCTCTTTGCTGCCCGTGTAATCCAGTCTTTTGGGTTTTACTTTTCTTTATTCTCCCCTCTCCATTCTAGGGGTAGAATTCAGAGGCTTCTCAGGCCAGGCAGCTCTGCTGTCCAGCCACGCCCCCTGCCCCTGCCTCCCAGCTCCCTGCCCTGCCGTTAAACCTGTAGAGGGGCCTGCTTCTCTGTGGTCTGCGGAAGGGTGGCTCGCCTCTGATCTCTAAGTGGTGGCCAGTGTGTGCCAGCGCTTTGTGGGTCACAGCCCAGGAGAGCCGGCAGGGGAGGAGTGCAGGAACTCTTCCGAGGCTGGCGGACAGGCGCCGCTGCGGAGGCAAGGCCCGGAGACTGAGCACCCTCTCCTCCTGCAGGGATCCTCGTGGCCCACTACCTCCAGAGCATCACGCCGTGCCTGGCCCTAGGTGGAGAGCTCGTCTACCACCGGCGGCCTGGAGAGGAGGGCACTGTCATGTCTCTAGCTGGGAAATACACACGTGAGCCTGGGGCGCACTTGGGGAGGCGGCCGTGACCTGTACCTCAGGGTGAGGGAAGAGGGGTTTCCAGAGCCCACATCCCTTGACACCTAGTCCTCACCCAGCTCTGCTCTCCTAGTGAACAACTGGTTGGCTACAGTGACACTGGGCCAGGCAGGCATGCATGCGACATATTACCACAAAGCCAGTGACCAGGTGAGCCCCGGGCTGGGTGTGCTGGTGGGGGTGCAGTGCGCGGGAGTCCTGATGGGCAGCTCACCTCACGCGTGCCGGGCCCACCCGTCCCTACCCTACCCTACCCTCCCCCAGCTGCAGGTGGGCGTGGAGTTTGAGGCCAGCACCAGGATGCAGGATACCAGTGCCTCCTTTGGGTATCAGCTGGACCTGCCCAAGGCTAACTTCCTCTTCAAAGGTAAGGAAGGCCTCGGTTTCCCTGGGGAACAGCTCTGACTCGGCTGTGTCTGGTAGAGGCTGTGGGAAGTGGGGAGGTTGGAAGTGTGGGGAAGGAGTGGGGCTTTGTGCTACTGAGGGCAGCTTGTCAGCCGGGTGGGGTGGGGGCTCCCACCCCGCCACATGTAGTAGATGTGGGGGCCACGCTTTAAACCCTCCTCCCGTTGCCGCCCAGCAAGCTCTGGCCGTCCCCGCTCACGCTTGCCTTACTGTTGTTGCGTTGCTGTGATGACACACCCACCGTGATGGTAAACATGTGGAGGAGCACATGCTCTTACTGAGGATGGGCAGGACTCAGCAGGACTGAAGGCTGCGGCCTCGGGGGAGTGCGGCTGGCTGTTGGCCTGCTCCTCGGGCCTGCCCCACTGAGAACACTGTGTGCTCCACGGTAGTCACTAATAAAGGCCCCGCAGGCTGCCTGCTGCCCAGGCTAAGGGAGGCACGGCTGTTGGGGTTCCCTCAGGCAGATCTCGCCAGTTCGAGGCCAGCCTGGTCTGCAGAGCAAGTTCTGGGACAGCCAGGGCTACACAGAGAAACCCTGTCTCGGAAAACAAAAAAGGAAAGGGGGGGGTGGCTAGCTTTATAAAACCAGCACAGCGCGGGACCCGGGCTGCAGGAGCACGTAGGCAGTGACGAGCCGGGTTCAGATCCTCATTCTGGGCAATGACTGGGTGGTCAAACCTGGGTGGTGTTGACCCTTGAGGGGCTGCTGCGATGGTCCCTGCGGTTGGACCTGGCCAACGGAGCCCGACCCAAGCGACACTAGCCCTGTGTGTGCATGGGGCCACCATTCCAGGGTCCCCAGAGTTTGAGAGGAACCCAAGTAGCCGCTTCACAGGTGACAGCACATAGACTGTCTGTTGTGGCTACCATAGGGCTGGGTGGCCAGGCCCGGGGAGCCACCCAGTCTCCGCCCGCTCTGGCCCACAGGCTCTGTGAACAGTAACTGGATCGTGGGAGCCACGCTGGAGAAGAAGCTTCCGCCCTTGCCTCTGACACTGTCCCTCTGCGCCTTCCTGAACCACCGCAAGAATAAGTTCCTGTGTGGCTTCGGCCTCACCATCGGCTGAGCCTCCCATCCTTGTCTGCAGACCACCGCCGGGCCGGCTGCCCTCCCCTCCTCGCCCTCTCTCTTGGGGTTGGGGCAGTGGGAAGGAGGGGCCTACCCCATGTCCGAGGACCCCCAGCGCCAGGGGACAGTGTCCGGGGAGCCTGGGTCCCGGAGGGAGTTCTGGGATCTGAAGGGCGCCCAGGCAGAGGCGCAGAGGCGGCTGTGCAGGCTCAGAGAGGAAAGACTTGAAGTCCCTGTCCTCCTGGGGGCATCAGAGGAGCGCCAGGCCGCCTGCCACTTTCCCCTCCATCCCTCCATAGAAATCATGTTTATAAGTTATGGAAAACCGGGACATTTTACAGAAAAAAAACCTTAAAAAACAAAAAATACACATGGAAAAAAAGGATGTGGGAGGCCTCGGTTTTCTCCAGCTGTTGACATGGTCGCCAGCAGGTGGCGCCCAGGGCTCGGAGAGCTCGCTTGGCCCGGCATGGTCACACCCTCTGCTCTTGGAGACACTGCCGGGAGGGACATCTTAGGCCTGGCCTCACCGGGAGGGTAGCTCCAGGTCACTCGCCCCTGAGAGCTGGCCAGGACTCACAGCTGGAGAGGACTTTGTCTCTGCAAACAGGGTGGGGGCAGGGAGACGGGGATCAGGAGCCGCCCTGTCCCAAAAAGGGCTGACTTTCTCCCAGTGGGAAGGTCAGAGGTCTCAGAAACTTCAGGAAGAAGCCAAGTTCCTGGAAGTTGAGCACAATAAGGAAAGGAACTCTGAGGGGAGGAAGGGCCCTGGGACCTCCCGCCTGAGACAGGGGACAGAGTTCTGCTCTTTTCATTTTGGTGAAGCTGGAGCTTGGCCTCATGTCGGGCAGGTGCTGGGTCACTGCAGTGCTTTTCTGTGGGGCTGTGTCCACCCTCTGCTGAGTGGACAGCCTCAGACTGGGCCCTGCACTCACCTGCCCCGCGTGGCACCCACGGGAAACAAAGGCTCACTGTCCCTCTAGGCAGCAGCACTGAAGCCCGAGGCTGGAGACTGGGCTGGCCCTTACCACCCCGTGAACATCAGCTCACCACACCCAGTCCTTGCCAGTGTTTTCTGAAGCCAAAGCTAGCAGGCCTGGGCCTGGCCGGGCCCCCTGTACCCTTGGAACCAGGTGTTCCACCTCTTCACATCCTGCACAGTCATGTGTCAGGGCGGCTGACGCCAAACCTTGCTATGTGGCCTTCTCTGTCCCCCTCCCTGATCAGCTGGCGCAGGACAGGCGGGGCTCCTAGCCAGCCTGTGCTCGGGAGCCCTTTGCCCCACCTGACTCCCCAGGGACAGTGGCTGTCCCACTTTTTAGCCTGGACTTTGGACTATTACTTGAGCTAACGGGGATCCTCCTGCCTCAGCTTTGCAAGTGGCTAGGACTATAGGCACATGTTCCCATAAATAACTTCTAGCTTGTCTTTTTTTTAATCTGTGCATTGGTGTTTTGCCTGCATGTCTATGTGAGGGTGTCAGATCTTGGTGTTAAGGTTGAGAGCTGCTATGTGGGTGCCGCGATTTGAAGCTGGGTCCTGTGGCAGTGCAGTCAGCTCTGAGCCACCTCTCCAGCCTCTGCTCTTTTGCTTTTATGAGGAAAAAGGAAAGAAATGCTTGAGAAGAGCAAAGCACACGCAGCAGCACTGCACGCCTGCGATCCCAGCAGGCCACAGCAGCGGCAGGACCCTTTGCCTGAAAATCCTATGTCAAAACAACTTTAGAAAATGTGCTCGGTAGGGGTTGGGGCAGCCCCTCCCCCCCAAGGTTCCACATCTGGCAACCGCCAGAAACAGTATGGAAGCATCAAGGCTCGGGTTCCCAGGCCTGGCCTACTGGAGGGCCTCAAATGCACTGGGAGCCACCACTGAACTCCGGTAGAAACGAGCTTGTCCCAGCCCGGCCATGGGGAGAGTTCACCTATGACTGTGACAAATCGACAAAGAGGGGCCAGGGTTAAAACTCAGGCTTCACCCCAGAAGCCGAGCCTCTGAACAGCCCCCTACCCATTCCCTAAGCCGCCGGCCCTTGTCCTTACAAGGCACCAGACCCCACGGGGAAAGGAAGAAGCCGTGCTCGGTGCCCCAGTCCCGAGACCTGGATTCTATGCGCTCCCTTTGGGGGGGCGGGAGGGGGGGGACTAGGCATCCAAACTCCACCTCTTTCCTCTGCCCTGCTGTGAAGGGGGAGAGAACAACCCGCCTCGTGACAGGGGGCTGGCCCAGCCCGCCCTAGCCCTGAGGAGGGGGCGGGGCAGGGGGAGTCCTATAATTGGACAGGTCTGGAATCCGGTCCCCTGCTCAGACCCCGGAGGCTAAAGACAAGTTTCGGAAGGAGCTGGTAAGACAGACAAGCGGGGCTGGGGATTCACCCAGGGGCCTTGCTAAGACCTGGGCTGGGGACCTTGAGATCCCCTGGAGTCCAGGAAACAATTGGAAAAGTAGGAAGCAGGATACAAGACGCGGGTGACGAGCTAAGGGCGTGAGGTAACTAGCCTTTGCCAGTCCGAACACAAGGAGGGGCACCTCCAGGAGTGCGGGACTGTCGGGCGCGGCGCGCCGGCTCAACCAGGGCCCCTCCTATGGCGAAAGAACCCGGGATGAGCCTTAGGCTGCGTTTATAGAAATACCTACTGACTTCCATCACAGTCCCCAAGTAACCCCGGCGGGTTTCAAACTGGGGATGCCTGAGCTTCCGAAGTTCTGAGATTGTGGGAGGGTACCACTTCCGCGGGGATGGAAGACGATTAAAAACCATGTTAAATTAGCACAACATGGAAAGCAGGGCTTAGCCGGGAAAGTAGAAAGAGGACTGTGAGCTGGACCACCCGCTGTCCCTCTGTGAAGTGGAATTTGACCCCTCGAAAGGGAGCTGGAATTTTTGGCGGCGATCTACCCCGGGTTGCCGAGATAGCGGATGCAGGAGAGTGGGGGAAACAGACCTTTGGGAGAAGCAGGTGCTCTAGTTTATCGACGTTTGCGACGGCTCACAGATCGGAGAAGGGAGGTGAGGTGGGGGCTCTCTGGGTGGCCGCGGCTCCCCCACCCCCTGGTGTTCAAAGACAGTTTTTCCCTCCGCAGACTGGGAAGATGAAGGCTCTGCGGGCCGTGCTGTTGGCCACATTGCTGGCAGGTATGGGGCAAGGGCTTGCTATGGTGGCTTTGTCTGCTCCTCTCTGGGCTCTGTCCTAGTCCTAGATCTCTTCTGCTGCAGGTTGGAGCTGGGGCGGTTCTGAGCCCGCTCCGAGACTCACTAACCCTGAGCAGCTGCTTGATAAGCTCTAAGGCCTTCATTTCCCCTATCCATGAGGGACTCGATGGGTCCGTGGGCAAAGGGGCGGGTCATAAAGCATGAAGGCTGAACTCTGAGACCAACCGCGGAGGAGACAGCCGGTTCCCTCTAGTTGGCCTCTGACCTCCAAGGGGACACACACACACCACATACACACACACAAATAAAGGGTTGAACTGTGTCATTTCTTAGTTGCTTTTAAAAGGGAGGTATACATTTTCAAATTCCGTACCTGCCTAGTCTCAGCTCTGTTCTGTGCAGGACACAAGACAATGCCTGCTTGTAGTATCTAAACAGCCTCCACGGCCCATAGACCCGCTGCTGCTTCAGGGAGACCCGAGAGCACTGTAGGTGACCCAGCCTCAAACTTACTCCACACAGGATGCCTGGCCGAGGGGGAGCCGGAAGCGACCGATCAGCTCGCGTGGCAGAGCGACCAACCCTGGGAGAAGGCTCTGAACCGCTTCTGGGATTACCTGCGCTGGGTGCAGACGCTGTCTGACCAGGTCCAGGAAGAGCTGCAGAGCTCCCAAGTCACGCAGGAACTGACGTGAGTGCCCGCTCCTTCACCCCCGGCGCCGCTGCGGACCCAGACCCAGGGGCCCCGGCGATCGGGCGGGCGCCTGCCCCTTCTTGTTCCCTTTCTCCATCACTGTGTGAGCCAGGCTGGCCTTGAACTCTGAATCCTCCTGCCTCTGGATGCTGGGAGGAACGGGCATTTGTTTATTTATATATTTGTTTACTTGGTCAATTGGCTGTTGGCTTTTTGAGACAGGATCCCAATCTGTTACTCAAGCTGGCTTCGAAGGCTCTGCAATTCTCCTGCCTCGGCTTCTCAACTTCTGGGACTACAAGCGAGTCCCAGCCCGCCTCGCTCTGCGGTCTCCCTCCCAGCCCAGTTTCTGGCCCTTCTGTCTCTGCCTTCATCTCCTTCCTGTGTTTCCTCTGGGCCTGCAGGGTACTGATGGAGGACACTATGACGGAAGTAAAGGCTTACAAAAAGGAGCTGGAGGAACAGCTGGGCCCAGTGGCAGAGGAGACACGGGCCAGGCTGGCCAAAGAGGTGCAGGCGGCACAGGCACGACTCGTGGCCGACATGGAGGATCTACGCAACCGACTCGGGCAGTACCGCAACGAGGTGCACACCATGCTGGGCCAGAGCACAGAGGAGCTGCGGTCACGCCTCTCCACACACCTGCGCAAGATGCGCAAGCGCTTGATGCGGGATGCCGAGGATCTGCAGAAGCGCCTGGCGGTGTACAAGGCCGGGGCCCGCGAGGGCGCCGAGCGCGGTGTGAGCGCCATCCGTGAGCGCCTGGGGCCACTGGTGGAGCAGGGTCGCCAGCGCACGGCCAACCTGGGCGCCGGGGCCGCCCAGCCCCTGCGCGATCGCGCCCAGGCTTTGGGGGACCGCCTCCGAGGGCGGCTGGAGGAGGTGGGCAACCAGGCCCGTGACCGCCTGGAGGAGGTGCGTGAGCACATGGAGGAGGTGCGCTCCAAGATGGAGGAACAGACCCAGCAAATCCGCCTGCAGGCCGAGATCTTCCAGGCCCGCCTCAAGGGCTGGTTCGAGCCGCTAGTGGAAGACATGCATCGCCAGTGGGCAAACCTGATGGAGAAGATACAGGCCTCTGTGGCTACCAACCCTGTCCTCTCCACCCCAGTGCCCCAGGAGAGCCAATGAGTATCCCTCTCCTATGCCCTGCGGCAACATTCACGATCAGCCAGGTGGCCCTGTCCCGTGCACCACTCTGGCCCTCTGGTGGCCTTTGCTTAATAAAGATTCTCCATGCACTCGCTGAGTCTCCTGAGTGATTCCACGCGGCTTCAGCCTCGGTTTGTTTGCACCTTACATAGCACATGGTCCACTTCAGGTCCACTGTCTGGAGAGGGAGGAAATGTGCTACAGTTTGGTCCTAAGACCTAGCAACATGAAAGGACAAGTGATCTACCACTGAGCCCCGCCCCCGGCCCCTCACTGGGGGATTCTAGGCAGGGGCTCTATCAGTGAGCCACGCCCCGCCCCCAGCCCCTCACGGAGGGGTTCTAGGCAGGGGCTCTACCACTGAGCCACGCCCCCCAGCCCCTCTGTGGAACAATTCTAATCAGGAGCTTTACCACTGAGCCACACCCACAGCCTCCTGGGGGATTCTAGACAAAGGCCCTTTTAAAAGATTTATTTTATGTATATGAGTACATTGTCTGTCTTCTTACGCGTCAGAAGAGGGAATAGGATCCCATTACAGATGGTTGTGAGCCACCATGTGGTTGCTGGGAATTGAACTCCGGGCTCGTAAAGACTAGCGCTCCTTATCACCGAGCCGCCTCCGGCGCCCAGCCCAGGCTCTTCCTTTCACCTATATCCACCCTTCTTTTTAGTCTGAAATGGGCTCTCTCTGAATTTGCTGGCACTTCCTCTAGCCTCCTATGGCCTTGAATATTTGAATCTGTCTTCAATCAATCGCTACAGGAACTGAGAGGCTGCGTTCCTTCGGTCTGACGCTGGGCTGCGCTTCCCCGACTGAAACACCTGCTCCGCACCATGCTGTGCCCCCGTGTCAGACCAGCGTCGCCAGGCCCTGTTTGCTTTTCCCCTCGCCTTCCCCCCTCCGCGCTCGCTCGTCTATCTGACCCCCTCCCCCTGCTTTGTCTCTCTCGGTCCTCCTTTTCTGGCTTCCTGGTTTCCTGCTCCTGTTATCTCGCCCTCCCGCGGTTTCTTTTGCTCTGGGCCTTCGGTTGGCTCTCTGAGCCTCCTTCAGCCTGTTCTCCCTTACCCGGAGGTGAGCTGGACTTTTGCTCCCTCTGGGTCATGGGGAAAGCCCACTCTTCCTCTCCTGTCTGTGCCGCGTGCCTTTTGATTTTCCCAGCAAGTGTACGGGGAGTGAGTTCAGGCCGGGGACACAAAACCATTCTTCTCAGTCCTGGCACTCAGAGGGGTCATGGTAGACGCTGGAGAGCCCCTGGCTGGCTGCCCCTCCCACCCCCTCAGTTCTCAGGGACCCAGCAGGGCTCCCACTAACAGGGCAGGCTAGGGCTTGAGCTGTGTCGGGTCAGGCCAACGCCTCGGAGCTCAGCTGCCGCTGGGCTGGCACACCCTGAGCCCACAGCTTTTCCTGGCATCACCTCAGCACTGTCTGGAGGCAGATCGTTCATCTCCCACAGCTGATTGATTCATCAGGCCCTGAGAGAAGATGGGTCAGTGGACTGAGTGACAGGGCCACACAGCCACACTTCATGCCCAGGGGCTAGGGACACACCCCCAGAGCCTTGTTACCTCACACATCAAGATGGGGAGTCTAGAGGGCATATCTCCCTCTGAAGACCTGAATTAGTGCGAGGTGATTTGAGCCGCTCTGGCCTTGAACTCTGAATCCTCCTGCCTCTTCCTCAGAGGCTGGAAGTCCAGGTTCCTTCCACCAGGCCCAGCTGAGAGCTCAGGTGTGAACGCTACAGAAGAGAGTTGGTTCTCACTGGTGTGAAGCAAGGCCTCGTGGCCCAGAGCGACTCTCCCACCAACTCCCTGGAGCGCCAAGGATGGCCTCGAACCCTGGTCCTCAGCGCTGGGTAGACAATGTGCGATCCTAAGCCCAGTTTTCCGTGGTGCTAAACAGATGGAGGCCAGGGTTTCCTGCGTGCGAGGCGCGTCATCAACCTGTTGGTATCAGGACCTCCGAGACCTGTGACATCACATAGGCCACCACGAGACTTATACACCCGTTGCTAAGGCAACAGCCACCATATTCCTGGAATCCATTGGGTAGTACAATTTGAGGGTAATAACATCAGTTTCAAACAGCCATCAATCAATCAATCTAGATAGACATTATGGTTTTCTCACTATCACGTAATTCTCCCCAAGTTCAACAGCCACTTGGCCTTGGCAAGCGAGGTCGTCTGCAGCTGGAAGGCTCCCCCGTCTGTAGGGCGCGTCTCTGCGTCTCAGCGTTGTCCTGGGAGTCTTCGGTCAGATGAGGTGTCTGGAGGAAGACAGCTCTGTTGTCTCATGTAGGTCTCAGGAGGCGGCGCTGTCTCTGCTGGATCTGTGGCAGCCAGCATGGTGTAGGGATAAACCTGAAGAGGGTCAACAGAGGAGCAGAACCGCAGCCGGGGATGTCAGAACAGAGTGGACGGCGGGTGCTGAGTCTGTGCTAGTCCTGGACGGCACCTTTAAGTCTGCTTTGGGTGGCTGAGGAAGGAAATATTATGTTAGGCCTGGAAAAGGAAACTGGTTGTTATTTAGCGTATTTAGTTTGACCTGTGGAAGCGTATTAGATGGCCTTAGGACCTTAAAAGAAATTTTTAAACAAGTTGAAAATTGTGGGCATGTAACAAGAATGCTAGAGAGAGAAATAAACATTTAAATAAAGAAGAGAGAAACTCTTAGGTTGAACGGCATTGTTTAGGTGTGGGGCAAGCGAGCCAAGCCTCGGGTGTAGCTCTTGGTTTAGGTGGATTAGGTGGGGGAGGGGCCTGCCTTCTCGGAGGCGGCGGCGCTGGGGCAGACAGGTGTCCTCATGTTCCCCATTTATTTTTTCTTGGGAAGGAGACGAAAGGCCAGCCTCGATGGCTATTGTCAGAGGCAGAAAGGACTCAGCCCCCTTCAGAGCTAGCACGTGTGTGTGGGGGGGGGGGGAGCCGGCCAGGGCGCCGGACGTGGGGATAGGGGCTGGGGAACCCGTGTCCCGCCAGAGCCCACCGCAAAGGATGGGGGACACGGGGGACTGCAGCGTGACTTCATCCCACTGTGAGTCCGGACGGACCGCGGGAGGTCGCTGGATCCTGCCCCAGGGGGTGAAAAGAGTGCGGTTCTGGTGGTTCCGTGAAAAACTGACCTTCTCCCATCCTCAAGGACAACACAGGGTAGCTCCAAGCTCAAGAACTACCTAGGGCCGGGCGGTGGTGGCGCACGCCTGCCATCCCAGCACTTGGGAGGCAGAGGCAGGCGGATTTCTGAGTTCGAGGCCAGCCTGGTCTACAGAGTGAGTTCCAGGACAGCCAGGGCTACACAGAGAAACCCTGTCTCGAAAAAACAAACAAACAAACAAAAAACAAAAAAAAAACAACCCAAGAACTACCTAGGACCACGCAGACGGCTCTAGCCAGTGGGGCGTGGGGAGCTTACCGGTCCAGGGCTAGCGAGCATGGTTGTGGCTGAAATGGCATGCGACCCTGCAGAGTGTCTGGATCCGAGCCATGGCAGCAATGTGATCCCAAAAGCGGTGTGGGGGAAGGGGGTGCCTCAGTGGGCCCATGCCGAGGCACCCCTTCCCCTGAGGGACCAGCCACACACCGGCAGAGTATAGAACAGAGTTTATTCCGGGCAGGAGGAGGGGAGTTAAGGGGGTAATGGAGGCAGAGAAAGGCAGAGAGAAGGAGAGGAGAGAGGGAGAGAAGCAGAGGCCGGCCATGATCACGTGGAGAGAGGGGGGAGGGGAGGAGAGCTCAAGAGGGGCAAGAGAGAAGCTGAGAGTGGGAGAGAAGAGGGGGAAGAGAGCGAGGAAGGGGTGAGCAGCCCCCTTTACCTTAGGACAGGCCTGCCTGGCTGTTGCCAGGTAACTGTAGGGCGGAGCTTAGACAGAATTCTAACCCAACCCACTGAGCCACACCCTCCTCAGCACTTGGCTGTTGGTTGTCAATTCAGATCTCATGGAGCCCAGGCTGGCTCCTTCTCACTCTGTAACCAAGACTACGCCTGGCCTTCCTGTCTCTGCCTAACAAGTGATGGTGGGCTACACGGATGTAACCAGGAGCAGAACCTACTTCTTAACCAAGGCGGAGCCCCACCTCCCTATGGGCAGACCCAGAGGTGGGGCAGGGGCCACAGAAAGACCTTAGAGAACCAGGATCTTGAAGGGAGCCTGGAGTACTGGGCTGACCCTACTAAAAATTAGAGTCAGCTGGGCGTGGTGGCGCACGCCTGTAATCCCAGCACTCGGGAGGCAGAGGCAGGCGGATTTCTGAGTTCGAGGCCAGCCTGGTTTACAGAGCGAGTTCCAGGACTGCCAAGGCTACACAGAGAAACCCCGTCTTGACAAAACAAGGGAAAAAAAAAATCAGACTTGAATGATTAGGTAGCTTAAGAACCTTAGATGTGCTTCCTGGCCCCTCCCCTACCTGTGGCACCAGGAGCCCTGGTTGTTAGGAGGAGGAGGAGGAGGAAATTGGAAGCACCAGGCAGAGAAAGGGGCAAATGTGCTGCATTATTCAGATGGGTGCTTGAGGACAGAGCAGGACTCCTTTCCAGAAGCAAAAGGGTCAGGCCTGGCGCCCACGGGGACTGGAAGCTGTGAGTTGGCCCCAGAGATGTCGCAACCCAGCCAGGGTCGAATCTGTTCCACCCCTTTCGCCACCGTCCCCCTGTTGTCCACCCCCACCCCACCCCACCCCCGCTAACACGTGGGTTGCAGGGGCACCAGGCCAGCCAACCTAGAGTCTGGGCCCCTTAGCCACCCGCTGCCAGGGGGTCACTGGCGGTCAGTGACAGCTCTGGGGGAGAGGGGAGGACCTTGGACTCCAGCCTGAGGGAAAGGATGTGGGGGAAGGAGGGGCAGGCACAGAGGCGGGCTCGGGGCCTGCAGGGGCCTGGGAGCCACACAAGAGCTAATAATGGGGGGCTGGGGGGGCTGGTTGGGGGTACCGTAGAGCTTCGCAAGCTGAGAGGCTGTGCAGTTTTGACTAGCTGAAGAGGCAACTTCTAAAGGAGGGAGACGAGGGCATGTCGGGACCCCAGAGAGCATTAAAGAGGGTCTGAGGGTGTCCAAAGGCCTCGGAGGTGGAGGGGCCGGAGGGCAGCGTCCTGGGCGGGGCGTGAGCTGAGGCTTGTGGGTAGGGAGAGGGTAGAGAGGAGCGACCCTGAGGAGCAGGGTGGGCGAGGGGTGAGATGGGGGAGGGGGTGTTTGTAAGACCCCCCCTAAGGTGGGACAGCCTCAGAGAGACGGTGAGTCGGCGGAGGGGTGCGGATCAGTGAGATCTGGGAGTGAGGCTGCTGCCCAGTGCGGGGCCTTAGGCTAAATAAAATGCCTGGATGTGGGTCTGGCTCCCAGGATCCACCAGTATGGCGGAAGAGGACAGGCTGGTTGTGTTGGCGCATGCTGTCATCCCAGCACTCACTAGAGAAGCAGAGGCAGGAGGATCACAAATTCCGGGCCAGCCAAAAGTCCTATGTCAAAAAAATAAAAATTAAAAAAAAAAAAAAGTAGGTGGGCAGAGACAAGGGGGAGGCTCAGGGGGAGGGCGGTCAGCCTGCCCCGCCCCCTCCCCAACCGGTTAAACCTCTGGGCAGGATCCTCCCACCCCTGTGGGCCTCCTGAGAGATCTTTAGGTTCAGGTTGGTGCGTGGGAAAGTGTTCCCCACTTCAAAGCTGAGGGATTGCGGTGGTGGGAGGATGGTGGTGGGCGGTGGTGGATACCAGCGATGCCCCCCTGACCCGCGCGCGCGTCTGCCTCCAGGGTGCCCCTCCAGCCGGCCAGCATGAGGCTCTTCATCGCACTTCCTGTCCTGATTGTGGTCGTAGCCATGGCTTTGGAAGGTAAGAAAGAGGCTTGGAAGTGTGAGGTTGTCCTGGGCCCGTGGCCCAGGCCGAGCGGACCCTCGAGGGAAAGCTCCGAGGTCCCTTTCGGTGTCACCATCGCAGTACCGTACCGCCCTCCGACCGTCCCCCACCCCAGGTGCCAGGTGCCTCCCTTGTCTGTCAAGGTGGGTGCTGCAGGAGGCAATTCTGCCAGAAAAGACCTGGAAACCAATGACCTAGGATCCCACCCTTTGGGATTGGCTAATCTTCCTAGAAGGGGCGGGGCGTACGAACAGGGGGGTAGGGGGTGGGCAGTGCGGTAAAAACCCGTGTCCAACGCCCTCCCCCACGCTAACTGGGTGGCTTGCCCCGTCTCGCTGCAGGCCCAGCCCCCGCCCAGGCAGCCCCTGAATTGTCCAGCACACTGGAGAGCCTACCGGGTAAACTGAAGGAGCTTGGGAACACGCTGGAAGACAAGGCCCGGAAAGTCATTGACTATATCAAACAGAAGGAACTTGCTTCCAAGACCCGGTTAGGACCTTTCAGGGCACGGGCAGGGGTGTGTGTGTGTGTGTGTGTGTGTGTGCGCGCGCGCGCGCGCGCTTGGAGGGTGGGGACAGGCTGTGTACCTCGCAGCCTCGGTGAGAGGTGTTTCCAGGTGGTAGTGAAGGGCCAGAATTGGCCGCTGACCCTGACCCTGACCCCTCCCTGTGTACTCTAGAGAGACAGGACATGACCTTGAGTCTCTGGGACAGAGAAAGGATATAGAAGAGTTGGGGCAGGGTCTCATCCGAAGCTGTGCAGGCCTGGGCTCTGCAGTTTCCATTGGCGGAAGAGAGACTAGGGCAAGCTGGGTTAAGACCCAGGGACTACTGCCGGGCGCGGTGGCCACGCCTGTAATCCCAGCACTTGGAGGCAGAGGCAGGCGGATTTCTGAGTTCGAGGCCAGCCTGGTCTACAGAGTGAGTTCCAGGACAGCCAGGGCTACACAGAGAAACTCTGTCTCGAAAAACCAAAAAAAAAAAAAAAAAAAAAAAAGACCCAGTGACTAGCCAGGCGGTGGTGGCGCACACCTTTAATCCCAGCATTCATGAGGCAGAGGCAGGGGGATCTCTGTGAGGTCAGCCTGGTCTATAGAACTAGTTCTAGGAAAGCCAGGACTACACAGAGAAACCCTGTCTCAACAACCCCTCCCCCCAAAAAAGGCCCCAGTGAAATGGGAGGCTAAGAAACACAAATAGGAGTTTGAGACCAGCCTGGGCTACCGGCAAGGCTGTGGCTCAAAATAAAAACAACAACAACAACAACAAGAAGCAGGCGGTGAAGGCACCCTCAGAGCCTCCTGGTATGTTGTAAACAGTTGGTTAGCCAACGTGGCCAGTAGACAAACCATTCATTTAAAGTGAGGTCTGGGTTTCATTACAAATATCCAGCCAAGCCTAAACTTGGGGCGGGAAGATCTGTAGATAAGAGGGAATGACCTTCTGGGGGGGGCGGGGAGACAGAAGGAGGGGCGACAGCCTGGGCAAGCACAGGCTTGCGAGGGCGGGCAGGAAACCAGAGCGGCCGAGCCCTGCGGGGTGCAGCTGCACTGGTTTTAATCCCAGCCAGCGGAAAATAAAAACAAACAAGATTTTTAAAATCTTTTTTTTAAAAAGTGATAAGAAGAGGAGGGCCACTGAGGAAAGGTCCTTCAGTGCTTAAATGCCGGTGAGGATCTGAAGTTGATCCAGAATCCACACCTTTAAAAGTCAGTCGTGTGACTCAGTTAAGAGCACGTGCGCCTCCTGCGGAGGACCAGGGGTCTGTGACCTGAGGCTGTCTCCTTCCGAGTCGCCTGCTAGCCACCTCTCGCAGTGGCCAGCTTTGAAGCCAGGTCAAGATGAAGATCTTTGGGTTTTGTTTTCTCGGGTCTCAGCGCCGTGGGCTGGGGCTCCGGCTCCGTGTTGGCTTCGGCGCGCAGAGCCCACGCCGGGTCCCAGCGCCACGTAACACACCAGCGTTTGGGAGGTGCAGGCGGGGGGGTGGGTGGGGGGGTGGGTGTGTGTGCAAGTTCAGGGTCCTCTTCCTTAGCTGCATTTCAGGTTTCAGGCTAGCCTGGGCTACATGAGACCCTGTCCCAAAACAACCACACAAACCCTCCGGTCTCTGCGAGGGAACTGAGGAAGAGACACTGACCCCCACAACCCAGGGTTTTCATCCCTTAGACAGGATGAAGAAAGATCAGGAAAGGACCAGGGGGGGAGTGGGAAGCAGAGGCCTGGGTCCCTGGGACAGGACAGCCAGCACTGACCCTGCCCTGTCTCCCTCCACAGGTCCTGGTTTTCAGAGACATTCAGCAAAATAAAGGAGAAAGTAAAAACCACGTTTGCCTGAGCGCCCGGCAGGCCACCTCGCAGCAGCAAGGACGTCCCCGGGAAGTGCCGGGTCCCCTCATTGCAGAGCAATAAAAAACCTGTAGAGAACAAACGCTCCCAGAAGTGCTGTGGCCTGGGGTGGGCGCTGAGGGGCAATGCGAAGACTGGGTCCCTTTGCTTGTTGTTTATGTATTTTTATGTGTGTGGTATTTTGCCTGCATGTTCCTGTGTGCAGTACCCACAGAAGCCAGAAGAGGGCGCTCTCCTGAAACTGCAGCCGGTTGTGAGCTGCTGCGTGGGTGCTGGGAGTGGAGCCTGGGTCCTCTGGGTGCTGGCAGTGGAGCCTGGGTCCTCTGGGTTTTGGCAGTGGAGCCTGGGTCCTCTGGGTGCTGGCAGTGGAGCCTGGGTCCTCTGGGTGCTGGCAGTGGAGCCTGGGTCCTCTGGGTGCTGGCAGTGGAGCCTGGGTCCTCTGAAGAGCAGCCCGCGCTTCAGCGTCTCTCCAGCCCCCAGCCCTGCCTGCAGACTCCTCACGTTGCAGTTCCCCAAAGACTTCTTGAGAACCCTCTTCACGCCACGCGGCGAAGCTCGGAGAAGGAAAGTTACCCGTACACGGCACACAGTCAGGCAGCAGGGAGCGGGCTGAGTGCGCAGCCTAGCGTGAGGGCTGGCTTACTCTCCGGTGTGAGCCGGATGAGGCTGGCTTTGCCTTACCAATGCACTGAATAGGCGCTCGTTAAACTGCAAGCTGATAATGCAGAAGACTGGGAAGCAGGGCGGACGGGATGGCATGGGAGGGGCCTGAAAACTCCGCTGGGGTCGCCACGCCCTTCTCCAGGAAGTCCTTCCAGGCTGGCTTCTCCTCTGCAGCGTTGGCGCCCCTCGCCACCTACCTTCTTGGAACTGTTACCACGAGCCCCCAGGTCACCAGTGGGGCTACAGCCATCGCCCGGCTTCGCTGACCACAGTGCCGGTGCTGAATAATTTACTCAAAGCAAGGATTGCTTAATGTAAACACATCAGATTTTTTTGGCTTTGGGGTGTTTTGTTTTGTTGCTTGCTTTGGTTTTTTGGGAAGGGGTTTCAATAACTGGCTGTGGCTGGAAAGTCTCAGGCCAGAGCTTCGTGCCTCAGCCTTAGCCTCCAGCGGGTTGTGTCTGTAGGTATGCGCCAACGTGCTAGGCCTGCTTGTCTTTTCCTTACTGTTAGTTATTAAGACAGGGTTTCTCTGTGTAGCCCTAGCTGTCTCAGAACTCCTGTAAATCCGGCTGGCCTACACCATCTGCCTCGGCCTCCAGAGTGCTAGGATTAAAGGGCTGTGCCACCCCCACCTGGTGCTAGGCCTGCGTCAACACACTGCCTTCACACAGAAGCCAGGGCCTGGCACGGGCTAGACAAACACTCTACCACTGGGCCACGCCCCAGCCCCTCCCTGGGGGATCCTAGGCAGGGGCTCTCCCACTGAGCCACGCCCAAGTCCCTCACTGGGGGATTCTAGGCGGGGCTCTACCACTGAGCCACGCCCAAGTCCCTCACTGGGGGATTCTAGGCAGGGGCTCTACCACTGAGCCACGCCCCCAGCCTCTCACTGGGGGATTCTAGGCAGGGGCTCTACCACTGAGCCACGCCCCCAGCCCCTCCCTGGGGGATTCTAGGCGGGGCTCTACCACTGAGCCACACCCCCAGCCCCTCCCTGGGGGATACTTTCCTACCTCATTTCTTCTTTCTGAGGTTGGGTCTTGCTCTGTATTTCCTACATAAACCAGGCTGGCCTGGAACTCACAGAGACACACACCCCCTTCCAACTGCTGGGATTAAAGGTGTGAGCCACTACCTCTCTTTGGAAATACTTTCAACAAAACACTTTATTACAGTAACTTTTGGGGGGAAACTCTGCTAATTAAAGTTGAAGCCCACGAAGACAAGATACCCTGCAGGCCCTGTGCGGTACAGGAGGCTCTCCTCCTCAGCCGGGCTCCTCCTCTGACCCTGCCGGGGAATTCTAAGTCCCCATGCTTGCCTCCACTAGAAGAATGCCACGCAGCCTTAGATTAGAGGATCAATTTCCTTTTTCCTGACAAAACCAGTTCAGTCAGCACCTGAGATTCCTGAAATGCTTCCCCACGCCAGTGAGGCATTTTGGAATCCTCAGCCCCAGCCAATGACCTCTGCCCATCCTGGAGGTCCCCACCCTCAGGCTCCCAAAACTTTTAGCCTTCGATCACCCTAAGTAAAGTTACAGTGTGTACTGACAGCAGGTCTGGCGGGCGTGGTCTTCCCCCCCCCACATACTCACGGGGCTCCTGGCCCCTCCCCGCTCACCCCACCCCACCCCACAGCTCTACTCCCTTTGCCCTTGTGGATCGCATCAGCTGACCATTCACAAGGGAGGGGGGACCCAGGGGACTTACGTGTGTGTGTGTGTGTGTGTGTGTGTCCCCAATGAATGTGTTGAGGTCAGAGGACAACTTGCCTGAGAACACAGGCCGTGGCTCTTGGTGACAAGCACCTTTATGAGGTGGGCTGGAGAGATGGCTCAGTGGTTAAGAGCTCACACTGACTTCAGTTCCCAGCTCTCTACAACTCCAGCCTCCGCAGGGACACCTATGTACCCTCACAACACTTATGCATAGCTAATTACGTTTGTTTGTTTGGTTTTGGTTTTTTCGAGACAGGGTTTTTCTGGCTGTCCTGGAACTCACTCTGTAGACCAGGCTGGCCTCGAACTCAGAAATCCGCCTGCCTCTGCCTCCCAAGTGCTGGGATTACAGGTGTGCGCCACCACCACTTAGCTAAATAATTAATTTCTGAAAGATTTAAAATTTTTAAGATTTCCACATTTCCTTGCCGGAGCCCCAACCATCCATCTGGAGAAGTGAGCAGTTAGAGACCTTAGAAGATGGGAGGAGGGGCGGGGCCGGAGGGGCGAGGGGCGGGGTCAGAGGGGCGGGGCCGGAGGGGTGAGGAGGCGGGACGGAGGGGGAGGGGGAGGGGGGAGAAGAGGTGGGGGCCGGGGTGAGGAGGGGGCGGGGCGGTGCAAGGCCTGAACAAGGATTCTCAATCACAACAAGGTGAGGGACCAAGAGGAGAGAGAAGACACCTGGGAGACTGCGGTCCCAGGCGCTGCAGGACC
Source organism: Apodemus agrarius (assembly GCA_964023405.1). Classification (NCBI taxonomy): domain Eukaryota; kingdom Metazoa; phylum Chordata; class Mammalia; order Rodentia; family Muridae; genus Apodemus; species Apodemus agrarius. Next base: position 7,388,208 of record OZ030005.1, on the reverse strand, counting down.
TTGCGACCAGCCTGGCTATGGTACAACTGTCTCAAAAACAAAAAGAGATCAAAGGAGAGTTGGGGCTAATTTTGCTGGCACTGTCTCTTGAAGACAGTTCAGGTCTCAGGGCTGCTCCCCAAACCTCACGCATACACTAGGGTGGTGGGACCGCCAGCCCGCCGGTCCCATTGACCTTACAGACTCCTCTTCTTTCTCCCCAGCTCCCTCCCTGGCAAACTTGTTTTTCAGTTGCCCCTGATGTCCACCTGAACGACCTTCAGCTTGTCCCTGTCCCCAGGGTGAGCAAACATTGCAGGAGCAAATAGCAAACAGCCCAGAGCCACCCAGTGTGCTGACTCTGCCTCACGGGCAAAGGACAGAGACCTTCCCCAGCCCCCCCCCCCCCACACACACACACCTCGGCCTCCCTCTTGGGCTGTAGGCTTTGCATAAGAAAGGTCATAGGCTGTCCCAGCATGGTGCAAGAGTGAAACACAGCTAGATTCAGACCCCACCTCATCGCCAACCGCTGTCTCAGTTTCTCTTGCTTTTTAAAGTATTTGTTTGTTTGTTTGTTTGTTTGTTTAATGTATATGAGACACTGTCGCTGTCTTCAGATATACCAGATGTGGGCATTGGATCCCCGATGCGTGGTTGTGGGAACTGAACTCAGGACCTCTGGAAGAGCAGTCTTAATTACTGAACTATCTTCCAGCCTTCAGTTTTTTCTCACGTGAAAAAAGAATGCTAGGTAGGCCCGTGGCTTAGAGGCCCCGGCTAGACTCCCCCAGTGAGGGGCTGGAGCGTGGCTCAGTGGTTGAGCCCCTGCCTAGAGTCCCCCAGTGAGGGGCTGGGGGCGTGGCTCAGTGGTAGAGCCCCTGCCTAGAGTCCCCCAGTGAGGGGCTGGGGGCGTGGCTCAGTGGTAGAGCCCCTGCCTAGGATCCCCCAGTGAGGGGCTGGGGGCGTGGCTCAGTGGTAGAGCCCCTGCCTAGAGTCCCCCAGTGAGGGGCTGGGGGCGTGGCTCAGTGGTAAGGCTCCTGCTCAGACACAAAGCCCTCTGTTCAATTCCCATCAATGGGAAAAAAATTCTAACCTGTGGAGAACACCACAGCATCCACCTCTGGGCTTGAGCACAGTGTCACAGGGAAGCCCACACCAAATAACGACCCTCCTTACACTCTGGCTCAGCAGGTGGAGTACCTGCTGACTTGCCCTTGGCCCTGCCTGGCGGCGGCGAAGGCCACCGGTCTCAGCACTGGGAAGGCAGACACACCACACAGGTGAGCACAGCTCCAGGCATGCGGGCTTCCTCAGGAGGAGACCCCTCATTTGAAGCCCACAGCCTGGTGATGGATTTCCAGCTACACCCCTGCCTCTGCTTCCCGTGTGCTACCATGTCTGAGATGTCTTTTTGGGGAGGCTTAGGGGGTTCTTCAAGACAGGATGTCTTCCTGACCTCAGTGGCCTGGAGGTCTGTAGACCAGGCTGGTCTCAAAACTCACAGTGATCCACCTGCCTCCGCCTCCGGAGCACTGGGATTAAAGGCATGTGTCACTACACTTGATTTAAAATCTTTTTTTTTTTTTTTTTTTTTTTTGGTTTTCCGAGACAGGGTTTATCTGTGTGGCCCTGGTTGTCCTGGAACTCACTCTGTAGACCAGGCTGGCCTTGAACTCAGAAATCCGCCTGCCTCTGCCTCCCAAGTGCTGGGATTACAGGCATGCACCACCACGCCCAGCTTAAAATCTTTTTTTTTTTTTTTTTTTTTTTTTGGGAAAAGAATAAATAAATAGGGCTGGTGAGATGGCTCAGCGGGTAAGAGCACCGACTATTCTTCCAGAGGTCCTGAGTTCAAATCCCAGCAACCACATGGTGGCTCACAGCCATCTGTAATGAGATCTGACACCTTCCTCTGGTGTGTCTGGAGACAGCTACAGTGTACTTACATATAATACATAAATTTTTAAAAAGAAAAAGAATAAATAAATAGCAACCGAGAGCTCCAGTCTGGCTGCGCCCCTCCCCCGTCCGGTCTCAGGCCAGCCTACAGGCCGGGTAATGGGGATCAGCAAGTCACGGTTTAGCTCAGACTGCAGAGACTCGGCCACTTGCATCTAGTCTCAGCGCTGAAAAAAGATGGCGTCTGCCTGTAAATTCCACCTCCCTCCTGAGTTCCTGGGGAGCACGGTTTTCCTCAGTCACCATCCTCCTCAGTCAATAATCCTCCTGCTTCCGCCTCTCAAGCTCTGCGGTCTCAGACATGCACCCCCGTGACCGTGTCTGGCAAGAGGTCTTTTTTCATAACCAGACACGAGGATCTACGGTTCGGTGGTTTGTGCTTCTGTTTTCCTTTTTCCGATGTGGAAAAACAAAACAAAACCACAGAACATAAAATTCACCACTTCAGCCAGTTTCAGGGGTCTAGGTCAGCAGTGCTGGGAACATCGGCACGGTTGTGCAACAGACACAAAAATCTATTTCTAAAACGTTTGCATCATGGCGAGCAGCCATCCGCCTGCCTCTGCCTCCCAAGTGCTGGGATTACAGGCGTGCGCCACCACGCCCGGCTTTAGGAAAAATTTTTTCAAGTTTTATTTATTTATTATTTGTATGAGCACACAGTTGCTGTCTTCAGACACACCAGAAGGAAGCATCGGATCCCATTACAGATGGTTGTGAGCCACCAGGTGGTTGCTGGGATTTCATGAGTTCATAACAAGACCTTGGAGAGAAAGAGAGAGAAAGAGAGAGAGAGAAGGAGGGAGCAGTGGTGGCAGTCACAGGATTGCTTCACAGGTAAAGGTGCCTGCGGTGAAGCCTCGCTACTGGAGTTTGATCCCTGGATCCACAGGAGAAGGACAGAAGCAACTCCTGAAAGTGACACACCCATAGACACACACACACATACACATACACACACAGGGAGACACAGATATACACAGAGAGATACACATACAAACAGACAGATACAGAGACACACACAGCCACATGCACAGAGCACATACACACACACACACACACACACACACACACACACACAATAAATAAACATAGTTTGAGCCGGGCGTGGTGGCGCATGCCTGTAATCCCAGCACTTGGGAGGCAGAGGCAGGCGGATTTCTGAGTTCGAGGCCAGCCTGGTCTACAGAGTGAGTTCCAGGACAGCCAGGACTACACAGAGAAACCCTGTCTCGAAAAAAAAAAATAAAAAAAAAAATAAATAAATAAAACATAGTTTGAAAAGCATTAAAGGGCTGGAGAGTGGCTGACAACCATCTGTAAAAACCATAGGATAGAAGGAACCCCTCACACACACCAGTCTCTCAAGTGTAGATTATTGTCTCAATTCCCAATTCTCAAAGGAAGACGCTGAGTGCAGGAAAACCCTGGTGGCGTGGGGGTCAGTACTGGGGCGTCCTGTCTTCCCTGCGGCCGGAGCGCTCTGTGTAGGAGAGGAGGCAGGCAGGGGCGGCATGGCCTCTGACTGTCACTGGCTCCATCGCTTTGAAGTCCTGCCAAGGGAGGTCACAAGGGGAGGGCTCTTTCCAGTGCTGCCTGTCCCTTCCCGGTGTGGAGAGCGGAGCACGGGACAGAGGGACGAGTCCCCAGAAATGTCCCCGCTGAGATGCAGGCCGCAGGCTCTGCCATCACGCTGCCTTTCTGTGCTGTTCCTGGCCTGCTTTGTAGGTGAGGAGTCGCGGGGCTGCTGCGGGCAGGGGTGTTCTCTGGGTGGGGCACGGCTGTGGCTTCATCAGTGCCATGTAAGAGGAGCACAACACACACACACATGTGTACACACACGGGTGCACACGCAAGCACACACACATACACACACACACACACACACGGGTACACAGGCAAGCACACACACACACACACACACACACACACACACACGGGTGCACAGGCAAGCACACACACACACACACACACACACACACACGGGTGCACAGGCAAGCACACACACACACACACACACACACACACACGGGTGCACAGGCAAGCACACACACATGTACACACTCACACTCACACTCACACACACATGCACACACTGGGCCTTCGGATGCTAGGCAAACACTCTAGCACAGGCTTGTGTCTGTTCTTTGGAGCTGTGGTCTCTTGTAGCCCGGCTTGGCCTTGAACTCTAGATACAGCTGAGAATGACCTTGAATTCTGACCGTTCCTTTCTCCATCCTGGACGTGCTCAGATTACAGGCACGCCTCACCACGCCCGGTCTATGTGAAGCCGGCACTGAACGCAGGGCCTTGCGTGTACAAGGGAGGAACTCCTTCCGGCAAAGCCTTGGCCCCAGCCCTTGGCCCCAGCTGCAGTTGTGACTAATGTGTGTGTCCCACCATGTGCATAAGCACGCTTTTGTTGCCGTTGTTTGACACCGTTCATTGTGGGTGTGCTGCTGTTTGTAGTTTTTTGGTTTGGTTTTGTTTTGAGACAGGGTCTCAGGTGGCCTAGGCTGGTCTTGACCTCCCGACCTTCCTGATTCCGCCTGCTAATCACCAGAGTCACAAGCATGCAATACTTCCTGGGCAGACATGTGTGTGTTTGCTCTCTCCAGAGTACATGTATGAAAAGTTCCTAGGGTGTGACTACAGAGGCGGCCACAGCTTTATGTTTTGTCCATGCATTCAAAATTGTATCTCAAAAGCAGAATACATTGGTGTGGATCTGTAATCCCAACTATTCCAAGGCTGAGGCAGGAGGATTGCAGGCTGAGGTTCCTCCTGACAGTTTAAGTGTGCATAAGTACACTGTAGCTGTCTTCACACACACAGAAGGATGCCATCACAGATAGGTGGTTGTGAGAGCTACCATGCGGTTGCTAGGAAGTGAAGTCATGATAGCTCAGCTGTCTTAATGCTCTTAACCTCTGAGCCATCTCTCTAGCCCCACCCCAACACTCAGTTTTTAAAAGTACAGAACACTGGGAGCCCTGAGGTGACTCAGGGGGTAAAGGTGCATGCCACAAGAGCCTGGGGACCCGAGGTTAGTCCCTGGAACCCCTACGGTGGAAGGGAAAAGCGGGCTTCTGAAGGCTGTCCTCTGACCTCCACACCAGGGCCATGAGACACAGGGGATCTCACACACAGAAACACATATCTCACACACACACACACACACACACACACACACACAAATAACTTAAATTTTTTTTATTTTATTTTATTTTTGTTTTACGTGTGTCGGTGTCTGGCCTACACATGTGTCTGTGTGAGTGTCAGAGGCCTGGAACTAGGGTCACAGGCAGGTGTGAGCTGCCATGCAGGTGCTGGGGACTGAACCCAGGTCCTCTGGGAGGGCACTGAGTCCTCCCTCTTAATGTAGCCAGTGCTCTACAGAGCTGAGCTATCTCTCCAGCCCTTTTTGTCTTTTGATCTTCAGACAGAATGGCCTGGAGTTATAGCTTAGTGTCCCAGCACCTGTGAAGCATGCCTGAGGCCTTTGGTTCAACATCAACTACCATTAAAATAAATAAACTAATTAAAATACAATCATCTAACGAGCCATGCCTAAAAGGCACATGTGTGCCTAAAGTCCCAAAAGTCCCAAACTGGGAACACCGAGACAAAGGAGCCTTTTGAGGCCAGTATGGGCTGCATAGGAAGACTCATCAACTAAAGAAAAAAATTAGGAAGCCCTGCGGTAGTGGTGCACACCTTTGATCCCAGCACTCAGGGGACAGGGGCAGGTAGATCTCCCTGTGTTTGAGGCCAGGCTGGCCTACAGAGAGAGTTCTGGGATCTCCAGGGCTACACAGAGAAACCCAGTCTTGAAAAACAAAACAGGAGGAGAAGGAGCACGGGGAGGAAAGGAAAGAAGGAAGGCAGGAAGGAAGGAAGGAAGGAAGAAAAATCAATCGGGATAGGCCAGCCTCTTCAGCGGTTAAGAGCACTGGCTGCTTTTGTGAATGACCTGGGTTCAGTTCCCAGAACCCATATAGTGGATCAAAACCACACACAATTCCAGTCCCAGGGGACTCGGTGCTCCCTTCTGACCTCTGTGGGCGCCGGCTACATACACGGTGCACAGACAGACAGACAGACAGACAAGCTGAGCACTCATGCTCACAAATTAATGCCAGTAACTCACGCAGCAGAGGCAGGAGGATCTCTTGTGAGTTTGAGGCCAGCCTAGTCTACACAGTGAATTCCAAGTGAGCCGGGCTTTTACGGTGAGACCCTGTGTTAAAATACAGCGCATCTCCCAAGATAACGCTGGGGGCGTGCCCAGCGCCTCCCGTGTGCTCCTCATGCTAGCCCAGTGCTCCTCATGCTAGCCCAGTGCTCCCCATGCTAGCCCAGTGCTCCTTTCCACAGAACAGGAACCAGTGACATCACGGACGAGGCTTCGTAAGGGTCTTGGAACTAGCGTTCACGTGTTGTCTGGGTGTGTCTCCTGGAACCCCAGTGCTTAGGAAGTAGAGGCAGGAGTTCAAGGCTAGCCTCAGCTACGTAGGAAGCTTCTGGACAAGCAGAGGGTGTGGCCCAGAGGATAGAGAGCTTAGGCAGCACGCCCACACCTGGGCTCCAGCCCTGTCCTGTCATAAAACAGACACGTGGGTAGACGCCGGCAGCCTGACACTTCAGAGGAGGAGTCCATCGAAAGGACCAGCAGTCTGAGGTCAGAGGTCATTCTAGGACTGTAAGAGGCCATGTTTCAAAACAACAACAACAACAATAATAGCAATACTAATCCTAGGCTAGAGGGATGGCTCAGTGGTAGTTAAGGGCATGCATGGCTCTTGCCAGGACCAGGACCGGGTTCCACTCCTGGGCTCACAGGAAACCCAGTGGCTTCGATCTCCATGGGTGGCGCACTTGCTTATGTGCCCACAGACAGGACCTTACACACGACAAAAATAAAATGGTCCTAGAGAGATGGCTCAGGGGGTAAGAACACCAACTGCTCTCTCCTAGAGGTCCTGAGTTCAAATCCCAGCAACTACATGGTGGTTCACAACCATCCGCAATGAGATCTGACGCCCTCTTCTGGAGTGTCTGAAGACAGCTGCAGTGTACTCACATATAATAATAAATAAATCTTAAAAAAAAATAAGTAAATAAATAAATTAATTAAAAAAATGTTAAAAAACAAACAACGCAAGCATGTACATGAGCCGGGCTATGGTGGCGCACGCCTGTAATCCCAGCACTCCGGAGGCAGAGGCAGGCAGATTTCTGAGTTCGAGGCCAGCCTGGTCTACAGAGTGAGTTCCAGGATAGCCAGGGCTACACAGAGAAACCCTGTCTCAGGGAGGAAAAAAAAAAAAAAGCATGCGCACGTATACTTGTGTACCAGGTAGTATCTGGGCCTGAGTCTCTACCTAGGTGTGTGGGTGCTGGAGCAGGAGTGCGTGTGTGTGTGTGTGTGTGTGTGTGTGTGTGTGTGTGTCAGAGGGACTGGGACAAAGCTGTCCGCGGCAGAGGATAAAGCACGGCAGGCTTTTGCTCCTGCTCAGGGCATGGAGAGACAGCTGGTTTTGCGGGACGGACTGGGAGGCGCGGGCTGTTCTGGGTCAGCCGCCGTCCCGGGGCAGGAGGGTCAGGTGGTTGGAGGAGGCACCAGGTGGAGCTGCAGACAGAGGGAGAAAGGTTCAGGAGACACAGAGGCAAGGGAGGGGGCAGCAGCGAGGAGGAGACGGGTCAATGGCGCGGGAGAGGCGGTGGGGTCAGAGGGTCAATGGGCCAGCCTGAGCAAGGTTGCACAACATCCTGGGTGTGTCCCTGTTTACTTGCTCCTAAGTTACACAATGCCCTTCAAAAAGGACATCATTGAGTCCCCTTCTACAGGATGGGAAACTGAGTCCAGGCCCGGTGAAATCAGGCATGGCCTGTAATAAGGGGTGATGTGGGTGTCTAGGTACAAAGATGAGTGTCCCCAGGAGTAACACGCAGAAGAGAGGAACGGGGTTCTGAGACCTCAAGCCCCTCTGTGGTTTCCCCCAGCATCCATGTCTACAGAAAGCCCGCGCCCCACGCCTGGCCCTGAGAGCAGCCGCTGGAGCCTGGTAAGGACCAGGGTGATGGAGATGGTGGAGCCGCTGGTGACCAGAACCAGGGACAGATGGCAGTGGTTCTGGTGAGAGAGCTCTGCTGATTGGCTGGGAGGGGACACCAGAGTTAGAGGGGAAAGAGAGCCTGTGGGTCTGAGGGAGGAGGCTGGGGCCTGGACCCCTGGGTCTGAGGGAGGAGGCTGGGGCCTGGACCCCTGGGTCTGAGGGAGGAGGGCGGGGGCCGGACCCCTGGGTCTGAGGGAGGAGGGCGGGGGCCGGACCCCTGGGTCTGAGGGAGGAGGGCGGGGGCCGGACCCCTGGGTCTGAGGGAGGAGGCGGGGCCCGGACCCCTGGGTCTGAGGGAGGAGGCTGGGACCTGGATCCCTGGGTCTGAGGGAGGAGGCGGGGGCCCGGACCCCTGGGTCTGAGGGAGGAGTACAAAGACTCTGGGGTCTTGAGTCTGAAGAAGGTCAGAAGTAAAGCGGTGGAACCCCTGTCGTATCTGTTTTGTCACCCGTGATGTCCCCTTTACACAGGGGCCCCGGAGCTGTCCAGGGCTTCGTGCAGACCTACTATGAAGATCACCTGAAAGACCTGGGTCCCCGCACCCAGGCCTGGCTGCAGAGCTCCCGCGAGCTCCTCCTGAACAAGACTCAGAGCCTGTGCCCCAGGCTGCTCTGCGGAGCCGGGCCTCGGGGCTAAAGGGCCGCGCCTCCCGCCCCGGCAGCACAATAAAGGCGTTCGCTCTCGATCTGTGCGCCCGACGCTCCGCTTGAGGCCAGGGGTCAACCTTCGTCATGTCCCGGAGTTAATAAGTAGGAAAGTTGTCACCTGGCTGGCGAGGACACGCGGCAAGCTTTAGGGGAAGGGGCCAAAGCGAGAGCCCTCCCGCTGCCCGCAGGGTTCCGGCTCGAAGCGAGCCGGAGACGTCCAGGCGCCAGCTCAGACTCAGGAGGCAAAGCCTGGGCGGCCAGTGCGGTCCGGTGACCCCGGCCTCACAGCCGCCCTCTCTTCCGAGAACATGCAGACCTCACACAGTGCTCCAGCTGCGTTCCCCAAACCCAGGAGGCCGTCCACCACACCCAACCACACCCACCCCTCTCAGAAGTCGGGATTGTCTCTCTTTTGTGAGAGACAGTAGGGGGAGATTTTAGGGATCGAACCCAGGGCCCAACACATGAGCCCCGGCTCCCGCCCCAGCCTTCTTTTTAAAATTACATTTATTGAGGGGATGACAAGGTAGCTGAGAGGTTAATGTGACAGAGCGTCAATTATTACATGTGTCTCTGTGTGTGTGCATGCGCGTCCGTGAGTGTGTGTGTGTGTGTGTGTGTGTGTGCACGCACACACCATGTATAGGGTTTCAGAAGACATCCTTCAAGAGTTTGTTCTCAGCCGGGTAGTGGTGTCACACACACCTTTAGTCCCAGCACTTGGGAGGCAGAGGCAGGCGGATTTCTGAGTTCCAGGCCAGCCTGGTCTACAGAGTGAGTTCCAGGACAGCCAGGACTACACAGAGAAACCCTGTCTCGACAAACAAACAAACAACAACAACAACAACAACAACCAAAAAAAGAGTTCGTTCTCCCCCTCTTCTTGGGGGACAGACTGCAGGTCATCACCTTGGCAGCAATCTCTGCTAAGGATGGGCCAGCTTCCCAGCTGTCCTGGAACTTCTCTGTAGACCAGGCTGGCCATGGTGGTACGAACCTGCAATCCCAGCACTTGGAAGATCAGGACACCCTCAGCTACACAGAGCGTTCTGGAGGTAGCCTGAGCTACGGGAAACCCTGTTTGAATAAACCGTAACAAAGCCTTTTCATTTTCAGATAAAAATCTTGCTAAGTTGCCCAGTGGTTCCTGGACTCCCTCTGAATTCTTGTTTGTTTGTTTGTTTGTTTGTTTCGAGACAGGGTTTCTCTGTGTAGCCCTGGCTGTCCTGGAACTCACTCTGTAGACCAGGCTGGCCTCCAACTCAGAAATCCACCTGCTTCTGCCTCCCAAGTGCTGGGATTACAGGTGTGCTCCACCATGCCCTGCTCTCCCTCTGAATTCTTGATCCTCCTGCCTCAGCCTTCTGAAAGAGCTTGAGGTTACAGCCCTGCCCAGTTTATGGGTGACTTCTCAGAGTGGGACTCCCGTGTGTCTTGACCTGACAGGGAACGTCACTGGCCATTACCCCTCCCGGCCTGCCTCCCCTCCCCCTCCGCGGCTCTGTTGGCCAGGACTTTGGCCCGGACGGCGGAGCTGCCTGATATGGAAGGAGGGGGCCTTCCTGAGCTATAAAGCCTGCCAGCCCACTGGAGTGAGTCAGGACAGTCCCTTCCTGACCACTGCCTGCAGGTAAGAGGCGGACCGAGGGGTCGGGGCGGAGGACAGGGGGGCGAAGGGTTCTCAGCCAGAAAATCACAGGGATAGTTGCTGCCTGAGATGTCTGTCTGACAGCATGGAAGGCTTTTCACGCTTCCTTCCTTTCTTCCTTCCTTTCCTTCCTTCCTTCCTTCTTTCTTTCTTTCTTTCTTTCTTTCTTTCTTTCTTAGACAGGGGTCTCACTATGTAGCCCAGGCTAGCCTTGGACTCCTGTCCCTCCTGGCTCAGCCTGACCAGGCCCCCTTTCTTTCCTGTGTCTGACTAAAGCCATGGCCTTCAGACTCAGGCTCTGTTTGTTTCACTTGGCCCTTCTCCCAGGTTTCATCTCTACCTCTTTCTGAGACATCTTTTTTATCCATTTGTTTATTTTGTGTGAGTGGATGTTTGGCCTGCATTGTGTGTCTGTGCACCACATGCGTGCCCAACTCCCTAGAGAAGCCAGAGGAGGACCCTGGACCCCACCCCCGGACTACGATTACAGCTGGTTGTAGGGAGAGGGAATCGAACCCAGGTCCTCTGGAAGGGCAGTTAGTGCTGTCCCAGCCACTGAAACTCCCCTGCCCCCACTGCTTTCCCACCTGGATTGCAGCCCCTTGCTGTCTCAGTTTCTCATCCCCAAAATATGGGTGATGGTTTTGGGCCCTGATTATACAATCCACGGGATACAGGAGAGGACAGGAGAGCAAAGCAGAGACAAGCTGGGGACTCCGAAGACACCCAGAAGCATCTGGTGTGACCCGTGTCCCAGGGGGCCTTTCTCTCTCTCTCTCTCTCTCTCTCTCTCTCTCTCTCTCTCTTTCTGTCTGTCTGTGTAACTCTCTCTCACTCTGTCTTTTTCTGTGTCTCTGTCTCTCTCTCCCTGAGATGGACACGTTTTCTCTGGCTGTGCCCTGGCTGTGCCCTGGCTGTCTAGACTCGATTTATAGACTAGGCTGGCCTTGAATTCACAGAAATCTGCCTGCCTCTACCTCCGGATGCTGGGTTTAAGGTGTGCCCCACCCTGCCTGGCAACCTTGGACTTCTGATCCTCCTGCCTCTACCTCTGAAATACTGGGATTGTGGGATGGTGCCCACTGCCTGACCGGCTAAATTACCTTTTCTTTTTTTTTTTTTTTTTGTTATTTATTTATTTATTCATTTATTTATTTATTTATGTGTGCGCTCAAGCGCGCACGTGCACACATGTGTGTGTGTGCCATGGCACACATGTGAAAGTCAGAGAGCAACTTTCAGGATTTGAACTCACGTCCCCTGCGTCGGTGGCAGACGCACTCACCAGCTGAAGCATCTCACACAGGGTGCCCAGGTTTTAAAAAAGAATGTATTTGTTTTTAAAAGGTTTGTTTATATTTCCTACCAGTCCAGGGCTGTTCTCTTGACTGCTTTCCTGAATGAATGAATGAACAAACGAATGAATGAATTAAAAGATGTGTCTCAGCCGGGCGGTGGTGGTGCACGCCTGTAATCCCAGCACTTGGGAGGCAGAGGCAGGCGGATTTCTGAGTTCCAGGCCAGCCTGGTCTACAAAGTGAGTTCAGGACAGCCAGGGCTACACAGAGAAACCCTGTCTCGAAAAAGCAAAAAAAAAAAAAAAAAAAAAAAAAAAAAAAAAAAAAAAAAAAAAAAAGAAAAAAAAAAGAAAAAAAAAAAAAGAAAGAAAAGAAAAAAAAGCTGTGTCTCAGTTTCCTTGTCTGCCTTTCACTAGCAGGCAGGAGACCTGAAGGGCATTCCCTGCCATTGTATCACATGACTGTCACCTCAGCACCCTAGAGACAAAGGCAGGGGACAACTGTGAGTTCATCTCCAGCCTGATCTACTTCGAAAGAATCTAGTTTTGGTTTTTTTTCTTGTTTTGTTTTTTGTGTTTTTGTTTTTTTCTTTCTTTCTTATTAAAAAGGAAAGGCGGGTATCGCAGGGATTATCAAACTCTGAAGTGCGGAACTGGAGTTGTAGCTGGGGGCAGGGTGCTTGCCTGGGGTGCTCAGGGTTGTAGGTTCAAGTCTCTCAGCTCCACGAGAGACTGGATATGGGGGCACACACATGTGGACGCAAGGCAATCAGTAGTTCGCGGCCAGCCTGGTCTACTTAGTCAGTTTGAGGCCAGCTTCGGCTGTAGGAGACTTCGTAGTCTTTTTGGTTTTGTTGTTTTTAAGGTGGGGCCTTGAGACCCAGCTGGTGGTTGAAAGAGCTTGTCGCTCCTGCAGAGGACCTGGGGTTTAGCTGGGCTTTGGTGGCGATCACTGCCCTGGTGCGAGGCCAGCCTGGTCTACAGAGCGAGTTCCAGGACAGCCTAATCTATAGAGCGAGTTCCAGGACAGTCTGGTCTATAGAGTGAGTTCCGGGACAGCCAAGGCTACAGAGAAAAGCCTGTCAAAAACAAAAAACAAACAAACAAACAAACAAACAAACAAACCCTTGGATTTGGTTCACTAACACCTCTCGTTCCAATTTCATGGAATCCAACCCGTTTTCCGCCCTCCACAAGGACTAGCCTTACTAAGTGCTTGTATATACATGAAGGCAAAACAGCCATATACATTTATTTTATTATTATTATCATCATTTTGTTATCGTTTTTTTTCCAGACGGGTTATCACTGTTCAGGCTGTCCTAGAATTCACACTGTAGACCGGGCAGGCCCTGAACCCACAGTGATCCACCTGCTTCTGCCTCCCAAGTTCTGGGATTAAAAGCATGCACGACTGTGCCTGGCTTCACACACACACACACACACACACACACACACACACACACGCACACACCGCCAGCCTGGTCTACACAGCGAGCTCCAGGGCGCTCAGTGCTACCTAGGGAGACCTTGTGTTGCCCTGCCCCCGTCACCCCTCCCTCCTAAGACACAACCCACTAGAGTGGAATTCTGGGAGAGAACTCATCTGAATTAACGGGTTTCGAATCTTGTTGGGCAGGACTAGGGACAGAATAGGGCCCCACCTGCCCCCCCACCCGCCCCTGGCCGATAGGACCCCAGGAATGCCCTGCCCGGTGACGCCACTGGCTGACACAGCCCTCTCCTCAATGCTGCAGGTCCCGGACAGCATGGGCTCCCGGTTCTTCCTGGCTCTCTTCCTGGTCCTCCTGGTGGTGGGAAAAGGTAAGTGGGTGTGGTGACCCTCACGCACCTCTGCCTTCCTCAGCATTCCTTTATCTTCCTCCCCTGCTCCCACGCCCCAAGTCCCCTCAGCACCTCCAGTCTCACTCTCATGCTTCCCACAGAGGTCCAGGGGACCCCAGAAGATGATCCTGGCAGCCTGGCTCTGCTGGACACCGTGCAGGAGTCCCTCTTAAGTTACTGGATCACGGCCAAGGCGGCTGCCAAAGACCTGTACCAGAAGACATACCCGACCAGCATGGATGAGAAACTCAGGTGTGTGCCTCCCAGTGGGGACAGATCCTGGCATACGCCCTCAGACACAGGGGTCTATGTCCTATCCCTCCTCCCTCGGACCCAGGGAGGGGTCCAGGCCCCAACCTCCTCCCTCAGATCCAGTAGTCCAGGCCCCAGCCTCCTCCCTCAGACCCAGAAGTCCAGGCCCCAGCCTCCTCCCTCAGACCCAGGGGTCCAGGCCCCAGCCTCCTCCCTCAGACCCAGGGGTCCAGGCCCCAGCCTCCTCCCTCAGACCCAGGAGTCCAGACCCCAGCCTCCTCCCTCAGACCCAGGAGTCCAGGCCCCCAAGCCTTCCCCCTCAGACTAAAGAATATGGCTCTCATCTCTTTTCTTTCAAACGCAGAGGCCCCAAACCTAGCTTTCCTCCCTCAGACCCCGGGCTCCAGCCTCTAGGTCCTTCCTCCAACCTGCCTCCTGCTTTCTTCTCTCCAGGGACATGTACAGCAAGAGCTCGGCCGCCGTGAGCACGTACGCAGGCATTTTCACGGACCAGCTCCTTACTCTCCTGAAAGGAGAGTAGTTGCCGTGCAAGCCCTGAGTTACGGGAAAGGAACACTGGACACCCGCCTCTTCGCTCTTGTCACCGGACCAGGACAGTCCTACATCACTGTCCCAGCAGCTCCCGGCTCCCAACTCCAGACCAAATTCTTTCAATGAAAGAATAACTGAGTCCAGGTGTATTGGCGTCCGTGTGGCTTCTTTTCTGAGTTTCCCAGAGCCGGGATGGAGGGTCTTTGTAATCGAGTCCACATTTGATCAGTGTGGTTTCACGACAAGGTGGTTAGCATCCTGCATTCTGGACCTTTGCTGACCCACCATGCCCGGCTTCCCATCTCCTTTTATTTTGAAACATATGTTTTGTCTAGTTACCTTGGTTGGACTGGCAATGTAGACCAGGCAGGCCTCAAACTTGTCTGCCCCCCTGACTGTCCTGGAACTCACTCTGTAGATCAGGCTAGCCTAGAACACACAGAGGTCTGTCTGCATTTCCCTCCTGTGTTCTGGGATTAAAGGCGTCCACCACCACGACCTCCTCAATACATAATTTTTAACCCCTCCAAAATACCTAGATGTGGCACTTGGAGCCTATATTTACAGCACTTTCAAAGTCCTGGGGCAGATAGAGGCAGGAAAATCAGGAGTTCAGATCATTCTCAACTGTGTAGCAAGTTCAAAACCAGCCTGGGCCGGGCAGTGGTGGCGCACGCCTTTAATCCCAGCACTTGGGAGGCAGAGGCAGGCAGATTTCTGAGTTCGGGGCCAGCCTGGTCTACAGAGTGAGTTCCAGGACAGGGACAGCTGGAGCTACACAGAGAAACCCTGTCTGGGGGGGGGAGGGGAACAGCCTGGGCTACATGAGATCCTGTCTCAAAAACCAAACAAAACCAAACAGACAAACCAAAACAGGGTGGTGAGGGGCTCAATGACTGCAGGTGATCTGTCCCCAGAACTCACATGAAGATAGAGGGGGACCTGCTCCACAGAGCTGTCCTCCAGCTGCCACATTTACGCTGTGTGTGGCACACGCGCATACGCACACCAGCATATACACACCATAATAACTCAGGTCTGCCAGGCGGTGGTGGCACATGCCTGTAATCCCAGCACTTGGGAGGCAGAGGCAGGCCGATTTCTGAGTTCGAGGCTAGCCTGGTCTACAGAGTGAGTTCCAGGACAGCCAGGGCTACACAGAGAAACCCTGTCTCGAAAAAACCAAAAAGAAAAAAAAGAACAAAAAACCCCAAAACAAACAAACACCCCAGGGCTGGGGCTCTTGCTTTGCCCATGCGAGTGTCCTGAGTTCAGATCAGACAAAGCAGGGGAACGAGTTGTCTAACAGACGCCACCGAGGAAAGGCCCGATGGGGCTCGCAAGGCGCTGCTAAACTGAAGAAGGTGGTGCTAAGGTTGCCAGGGACCCAGGACAGGCTCTGAAACCTGGCCTCTCTCGGGCGTTTCCAACGTATTAACCTCATATGCATTTTACCGGAAATCTTGCTAGACAGGGGGACCGGGCACCGCAGGGACCGGGCCAGCCGTGCTTCCACGTGGCCTGTGACGAGTCGGCGCACGTTTATAATCCCATTGCCCAGGAGGGAAAGGTCAGCAGATCTCAGTGAGCTGGAGGTCTGACTGGTCTACAGAGCAAATTCCAGGGTAGGTGGGGCAGAAAAGAAAGACCCTGTGCCAAAAAGAAAAAAAAAAAAAGACAATAGTCCCCGTTTGGTGATTAGAGCTCTGCGGGGTGTTTCATCGGCTGTTCTTTGTGTTTATCCCAGATGGGGACTTAAGTGCCGCGCCCCAGGTTCCCCTGTCCCCTGGTGAGGGCTGAGGACGAGGCTGGGCTCCTCACTCCTGTGCCCTACAGGTGGCGCTGTTGGTCCCCAGGACTCGCGGCCCGGGCTTCTCGCACCCCTTGGCAGTGACCCACGGTCTCAATGCGCGCGGGGCAGTTTTCCCAGGTCCCGAGGCTGGGCCGCTGTGAGTCCAGTAGAAAGCACGGACTGGGAGGGAGGGGCAGCGGGAAGGTCCCCAACTCCAGGGCCTGGGAAGAACCGAGGCTGCCAAGCTCAGGGGGTGCCGGGAGGGGGAGACGCATGGGGAACAATCCCCCCTCTGTCCAGTGTTTCCCACAGACTCAAGCCAAAGGGGACGGCTGCCCAGGCAGGGTCTGCCCCCAGCGCACCCAGTGCCAGCCCCAAAGGCTGATCCTCTCTCGGATCTCACCATCTCCGTGTAGGGCCCCACAGTCCAGGCGCCCAGACCCTGCCTAAGACGGAGTGATCTGAGCCCCGGATTTCTCCTCTCTCAGAGTTAGGACTCCGTGCCTTGAGTCCTGCCTCTTGAAGATGTAGAAGGTGGATGTGCCGGCCCCCTTCCTTAGACTCAGAACACCGTTCTCGATGGTGTCGGGTGCCCCCTAGCGGTGGGCAGAGTGAGTCTGTTCGGTGACCCACTTAAAGCTGCGAGCTGGCGCCTAGGTAAGGCGGACAGACCTGTAGTCTCCCTGCGATGATGCCTGGCCGGCTTCCAGCGCACAGTGAGAACTTGTCTGAACAACAGCCTGGTTGTTCTTGTTTTGTTTTTCTCGATGTTTTGTTTTATTTGTTTTTGTTTTTTCGAGACAGGGTTTCTCTGTGTAACAACACTGGCTGTCCTGGAACTCACTCTGTAAACCAGGCTGGCCTCGAACTCAGAGATCTGCCTCCCTCTGCTTCTCAAGTACTGGGATGAAAGGGGTCCAAAAACCCTGGGTTTCTGCAATGCTGGATGTCACACCCTGGGCACCATGCATGCTAGACAAGCACTCTACCCCAACATTTTAGCTTAATTTTATGTGTATGAGTGATTTGCCTGTATATATGTGAGTGCCTGGCAGCAGGGAGGTCAAAAGAGGGAATCCAGTCTCTTAGAACTGGAGTTACAGATGTTTGTGGAGTGCCATTCGGGTGCTGAAAATTGAGCCCAAAACCTGGTTCTCTGGAAGAGCATCCAGTACTCTAAAGCACTGAGCCGGCGCTCCAACCTTCCTCCCCCTCCTCCTCCTCTCTCCGTGTGTTTAATTTTATTTAATTAATGTATAAGTGCTCTGATCTGCAGGTCAGAAGAGGGCATCAGACCCCCTTGTAGATGGTTGTGAGCCGCCACATGGATGCTGGGAATCGAACCCGGGACTTCTGGTAGATCGGCCAGTGCTCTGACCGCGGAGCCGCCTCACCAGCCCCTTCTGTGTATTTGTAATGGTTCCTTCGTGCCACTGGGCCGATCCTCAGGTGAGCCACCTTCTGTACTCAGAGAGCTTGGTGCTTTAATTCAGCAGTGATGATCCCTAAGTCAGTGCTGGGGACACATCAAGGGCCACAGCAGTCCTAGGCGTGGCCTGTGAAATGCAGGTAGACATACTCAACAGTGGGAATATTGGCACTCAGTGGGCATAGGTGGGGCAAGCGAGGAGACTAGAAAGCCTGGAGGACTTCCCAGAGGAAGAGGTACCACCACCGAATGGACATCTAAAGGACATAGCACATCTGTGGAGGTCAGAGAGCATCTCTCAGGAGTTGCTCCTGTCGTCTCATCACCTGGGTACCAGGCTTGACCTCCCAGCTACCTTATCTCTACTCTTTTGGGCAATCGTGTTGGGTGTGGGCATGGGGCAAGTAATCAGATCCTTAGCTCGGAGGAGGGAAGACGGCGAGATGAAGGAGATGCTGCCGATGAAGGAAGGCCTGTCAAGAGTCAGATCCAAGCACTCGGGAGGCAGAGGCAGGTGGATTTCTGAGTTCGAGGCCAGCCTGGTCTACAGAGTGAGTTCCAGGACAGCCAGGGCTACACAGAGAAACCCTGTCTCAGAAAAGAAAGAAAGAAAAAAAAAGAGTCAGATCCAGATCCATCTGGATTGTTTGTCTTTTTTTTTTAAAGATTTATTTTATGTATAGGAGTCCACTGCAGCTGTCTTCAGACACACAAGAGGGCATCAGACCCTCTTTCAGATGGCTGTGAGCCATGTGTGGTTGCTGGGAATTGAACTCAGGACTTCTGGAAGAGCAGTCGGACCGGGCAGTGGTGGCGCACGCCTGTAATCCCAGCATTCGGGAGGCAGAGGCAGGTGGATTTCTGAGTTCAAGGCCAGCCTGATCTGCAGAGTGAGTTCCAGGACAGCCAGGGCTACACAGAGAAACCCTGTCTCGGAAAAGAAAAAGAGAGAGAGAGAGAAAGAGAGAGAGAGAGAGAGAGAGAGAGAGAGAGAGAGAGCGCGAGCGCAGTCGGTGCTCTTAACCCCAGAGTCATCTCTCCAGCCTTTTTTTTTTTTTTTTTTTTTTTTTTTTTTTGTCTTTTCAAGACAGGGTTTCTCTGTGTAGTCCTGGCTGTCCTGGAACTTACTCTGTAGACCAGGCTGGCCTCGATCCACCTGCCTCTGCCTCCCGAGTGCTGGGATTAAAGGCGTGCGCCACCACTGCCTGGCTTTTTAAGTTTTTTTTTTTTTAAGATTTATTTCTTTATTATATGTAAGTACAATGCAGCTGTCTTCAGACACCCCAGAAGAGGGTATCAGGTCTCATTACAGATGGTTGTGAGCCACCATGTGGGTGCTGGGATTTGAACTCAGGACCTTTGGAAGAGCAGGTGGTGCTCTTAACTGCTGAGCCATCTCTCCAGCCCTCATTTTAAGTTTTAAGTTATGATTTTGTTTATCGTATATGTGTGATTATGTGGATGCCAAGACATACTTGTGGGTGTCAGAGGTCAATTTACGGAAGCTGGGTCTCTCCTTCCATCATGGAAGTCCCAGGGACTGACTCAGAGCCTGAGGCTTGGCCACAAATGCCTTTATCCACTGGGCCACCCTGTTAGCCACAAGTGCAACTTTTCTCCTTTTCCTCCTCCTCCTCCTCCTCCTTTTAAAACAGGGTTTCTCCAGTTCTGGCTGTCCTGGAACTCATGGTGTCAACCAGGCTGGCCTCAAACTCACAGAGATCCACCTTCCTCTGCATCCCGAGTGCTGGGATTGAAGGTGCGCGCCACCACACAGCTCAGATATATCTTCATTTATTTCGTCTCCTTTTTTTCTAGACGGGGTAGCATGTAACTCAGGCTGACATAGAATCTGATGGTGGCCTTGAACTTCTGACCTTTACAGGTGTTCCCCATCACATCTGTCTGGCTTGGAAGTCCAGGTCCTCCTACACAGGCAGAAGCTCTGCTTAATTTCATCCCCAGCCATAACCTGGTGAAAACCTCGGGGAAACTGAGGCAGATGAAAAGTTAAGGGGTGCATGCAGAAAACGGGAAAAAGAAAAGGCCTCTGTCTGGGGGTCTGGCTGGCGCTTCCTGTTCAGAGTCAGGAAACATAAGAGCTCCATGAGGAAGTGAGAACTGCCTACAGAGAGGATTCATATTGTCCTGCAGCGTGACTGTTTGAGTGGGAGTGTCCCCTAGACTCACAGGTATGGACTCCTGGTCTTCAGTTGGTTGTACTATTTGGGGACACTTAGAAGGTGAGGCCTTGAGCCGGGCGTGGTGGCACATGCCTGTAGTCCCAGCACTTGGGAGGCAGAGGCAGGCGGATTTCTGAGTTCGAGGCCAGCCTGGTCTACAGAGTGAGTTCCAGGACAGCCAGAGCTACACAGAGAAACCCTGTCTCGAGAAAAAAAAAAAAAAAAAGTGGGGCCTTATTGGAGGAAATATGTCATTCGAAGTGGGCTTTGGGAGTTAAAAGCCTCCTGACTTTCTCCCTCCCTCTCCCTCTCATACAGTCCCCCATCCCCCCTCACCCTCCCGCTCCTGCTATAGCTTTCTTGGGAGCTATAGGCGAAAATAAACTCTTTCTTCTAAAACTTGCTTTTGGTCACGGTGTTCTGTCACAGCAACAGGAAATTAACTAACACAGACGTCATTGGGAACTATGTAACTTAGGCTGGCCTCGAACTCAGAGACCGTGCCTGCCTCTGCCTCATGAGCTGGGATTAAAGACCTGCACCACCACCCTGCATTGTTTTGCCTGCATGTGTGTCTGTGTGAGGGAGTCAGGGACCTGTGTCCTCAGGAAAGCAGCCAGTGCTCTTAACCACTGAGACATCTTTCCAGACCCTTATATTAAAGATTTTTTAGTTGGAGCTGCTGAGAAGGCTTAGTTGTTCTTCTAGAGCACCTGAGTTCCATTTCCAGGATCTACACGGCCACACACAATAGCCTGTAACTCCAGTTCCAGGGACCTGGCGCCCTCTTCTGGGAGGGACACTAGGTACACACATGGCGCACATCCATACATGAAGACATATAATGAATCTATTCTTTTTAAGAGTGTTTTAGTAGGGATATAGACACTCGCTAATTAAGGGGCTTGTTTCCAGAGGAGCAGTTCAGTTCCCAGCCTTCCCGTTGGGCATCTTACAACTGCTTATTGAAGCAGCGTGTAGCTGGCCTTGAACTTAGAAATTCTCTGGCTTCTGCCTTCCCAGTGCTGGGACTAAAGACAAGAACCAACACATCCTGCCTTTGACTGTGGTCTAACAATCTTTGAGAGATTTTTCTTTTTTTCGAGACAGGGTTTCTCTGTGTAGCCCTGGCTGTCCTGGAACTCGCTCTGTAGACCAGGCTGGCCTCGAACTCCTCAGAAATCCGCCTGCCTCTGCCTCCTGAGTGCTGGGATCAAAGGCGTGCGCCCCCACCGCCCTGCCAATAAAGGAATCTTTATTTTGGAAAGGTGACTAGGGTCCCATTCCGGGTGCTGTGTCCGCAAGAAGGCCGATACGGCCTAAGGACGAACTACAATCTCCGAGGGTTGATGGCGAAAGCTTAAGACAAGGAAATCGCATCCGAAGTGAAAAGAACAAGGCAGTGACGGCCCCGTCGGTCGAAAGACTGCAGCCGGAGAGGGGTTCTCTCTCCAAGCGGGACGCCGCTGCGAATCGCTACGGTGGCCGGGAAAGCTCCGAAACCATCGACTGTGAAAAACCCGCGAAGGGACGGCGACCCGAACTACTGCGGCAGAACTGCTTGGATCGACCGTACAGTCGTAAGGATCCACCCAGCTTGGCCGAGTGTATAACGTAGAACCCGTGAAAAGGGTATTTTAGACTAGAAAGCTCAAGTTCTCGGAGAAGTCGCTCCGCGCTGGACCAAAACAAATATCCTGCGGTGAAAAGGGGCGGAAGTCGAGTACGGTGGCCGAGCCGGTTCCTCGGGGGGCGTGGTTTGAGGCGCTCCATTCTGTTACGGAAGCCTGGTGGGGCGGGTAAGGTGAAATCTCGCGCGATCGCGCTGGCGCCGTCGGGGACGGGGCGGGGCTGGCGGCGGGGGCGGGGACCCGGAGCAGGAAGATGGCGGCGGCGCAGGAGGCGGACGGGGCCGGCAGCGCCGTGGTGGCGGCCGGGGGAGGCAGCTCTGGTCAGGTACGGAGGCCGAGAGGTGCCCGAGGGGGCTCTTCCCCAGCGGGGGGCACTCCCGCAGGGAGTGTCTTGTCCTTTTTGGAGGAACCGGGTGCACCGGGGGCTCCATGCCCCAGAGGGACCTTGAGTATTGGGCCCTGGCGGCGCCCGGCCGCCCCGGAGGCCGGACGGTGGCGGGAACCCGGCCCTGTTGCGCGCCAGGTCTCTTGCAGGCTCGTGCCGGGCGTCCAGCGGACTCCTTGCTCGAGCTGAGGAGACGGTGGCGCGGAGGGGCGCAGACCTGTGAAGCCAAGCGCCCTCGGTCCTCGACTGTAGTTCCCGGCTCCAGCCCTGTTCCTAGAGCGGTCCGGTGTTCCGGGTCCGCTCCGCAGTGCCCGAGATGGGCGGCAGTGGCTGGTGAATTGGGAGTTTTCAAGCTCAGGGCAAACCCGGTGATTGCGGTGGATAGAGGGCATGGCTGCGGAGGCCGACCGACCCATTTCACAGACAAGGAGCCGAGGGACAAAGACGAAGGCGCTTATAGAAGGTCACCCAGGTTAGCTTTGGTATCCGTTCTGTGAAGAAGCGGAGGGTGTTTGGGCGCTTTTCGCCGAAGCTGATCAAATAGAGAAATTGGTCCAGGAGCGTTTGCCTGCTAACCCATTACCACCCAAACTAAACTGAGACCTCAGAGCACACCGGGTCACTCAGGCCCCGCGCAGGCTTCTGCTGCAATTGATGGAGTGACAAGGTGCTGTCGACCCACCCACTGGGATGTCACCGACTTGTAGGAGGCAGCTCAGGGGTGAGGAGTACCGACTGGGAGGGGTGCATGGAGCTGACTGGATGTGACCTTGGACAAGTTTCTTCCTTGGGTCTTTATTTCCCCAGTGGTTAATGGAGGAGTTGGGTGAGAGGGCCAGCATTATGGCTGTAAAGATGTCTCCAGCCGTGTCCCTGCAGTCAGGGGAGCGGGAGACGACACTGTAGTGTAAACAGACTAGGGAAGTGACAGAAGTCGGGATGAGAGGCTGTAGGACGTCAGAGGAGGGGGCAGATACACTCACTTGAGGGAAGACACCGGGTCCAGGGATGAGGTAGGACCCAGCTTTTCTGGACTAAGTGTTTCTGGCGTTTCCATCCAGACCTTGGGTGCAAGCAGCCCAGGAAATTGTTGGTTTATCCTTGTTGTGGTGAGTACGCTAGCTGGGTATTTCTACAGGGGCTTGTAGCCTCTGATCTTGGGACTGGCTCCTTTACTTACGTTTCTGTTGACTGTTGGGTGTCAGTGCATGAGAGACCTTCCAGTCACTCGTGGAGCCTCTCTGGTTCCATCTCTGCTCTAAGTCCTTTGTTTGTGACTTCCGTCAGGTCAGGGTCTTCCTGTGCTGCTGGGCTGGTGGTGACCCTTCTGCTTCAGCCTCTCAAGCACTGGGGTGGCCGTCACATGCCTCTCAGCCTAGCGCATGCTTGAAAGGTTCAGATGCTCATCCTTTAGCTTTAGGATAAAGCACACTTTTTCTTTTCCTCTTTTCTTAAAGCAGATCAAGATCTGGCATGAACTGTTTTCTTTCTTTAGACTAGACTAGGCTTTCTTTGTTCTTTGTTCTTTTTCTTTTCTTTCTCTCTTTCTCTTTTCCTTTTTTTAATTTTTGAGGCTTTCTTTGTAACCATCTCAAGTTTTTGTAGCCCTGGCTGGTCTAGAGCTCATAGAGTTATGCCTGCCTCAGTCTCCCCAGGGCTGGAATTAAAGGTGTGCCCATTATACCCAGGTTTGTTTATTTTTGTAGTTCTGGAACTCACTCTGTAGCCCAGGCTGGCCTGGAACTCAGAGATCCCCCTGCTTTTGCCTCCCAAGTGCTGGGAGTAAAGGTGTGAGCACCATTGTCCAGCTTAAATCCACCCTCAGTTATTGACACTTTGAATTGGCAAATTCCTCAGTGTGGGGCTGCCCCGGCACCTTAGCATGCTTAGCGCTGCCCCTGGTATTTGCAGACTGTGTCAGCAGCATGTGCACCCTTTCCTGGTTCGATAACCAGAAATGTCTCTAGAAGTTTCTAAAGTTCCTGGGTTAGGGCAGGGGTGATGGAGGCAGCGTCACTGAGCTGGAGAGCCAGCGACTGGAAGGACGGCGTCTGCTGTGCCCTCACCTCCTAGAGGGCTTCCGGTCTCGGCGTCTTCGCCTGTCTTCCCTCTTGGGTCTGCTCTCTCACAGTCCTCAGCACCATCCA
The DNA here is from genome assembly GCA_964023405.1 of Apodemus agrarius. Taxonomy (NCBI): domain Eukaryota; kingdom Metazoa; phylum Chordata; class Mammalia; order Rodentia; family Muridae; genus Apodemus; species Apodemus agrarius. The sequence goes on along the minus strand of OZ030005.1, from coordinate 7,364,340 downwards.
CTGAGGAGCTCACCCCGAGGCAGCTATAAAGCCATGTGCAGGGTCACAGAAGACTGGCCAGGTTTTGGTTTTGTTTGATTGAAGACAAGTCTCACCATGGAAGCCTCCAGCCTCAGACTCCTCTTCCCAGGGATTCTTGACCTGCCTCGGCCCACTACCTGGATGACCCTCTCAGGCTGGGTCAGCGTGCCCTTTGGGCTCCCCGCAGGTTCTGATGGCCCAGCCTGCCCACTGTGTGGTGACTGTCTCCCCCACTGGACTTTCGGTCGGTACTGCATCTCTGTATCCTCCTCAGCTTGGGGCTGGGCGGGGAGATGGTAAGGCGGCGGGCGAAGTTTGGTTTTGTTCTGTTTTATTAATGGAATAGGCAGTGACTTCCCAGGATTCCTGCATGCCTATCAAGCTCTGCACGGGGGAGCTACAGCCCTGGCCCGTCACTGACAGGTGCTCTAAACTGCACCTGTCTGCACTCACATCTCTGCAGCAGTGGATGGCCGTGCTGAGACAGAGTCTGAGGTGGTCATGGTGGATCTGAGCAGTCCTTGGGGACATGGTCCTGTAAGTGGTCATAACTGTTTACCAGGCCGGTGGGCGTTTCTGGAGGAGGGTCTTGGCGCTCAAGCGTCCAGAGGCAAGAGCAGGCAGGGGCTCTGCTTTCCTCCCGTCTGCCTCCACAGTCTCTGCCGCCCTCCCAGCCTTCTGGCTTAGCACGGAGCCTGCAGACCCTTCCCTTGCCCGGGTCCCAGGAGCCTGCTCCTCTTCAGGCGCTCCGGCACTCCTTCCTGCAGCTGATAGCGGCAGTGGGTAGAACAGGACCGCATGTGTCTCCAGTAAGAGGTGGGGAAGCATAGATGGGGACACAGTAACAAAAATATACCTGGCCGCAGATGGCAGAGCCTTAGATACATAGCTGGCGTGTGTAGGGAGTGGGCAGTGGGGGTGTGGGAGAGCTGTCATTCAGTAGGGTCTTGGGGAGACGTCCCAGAGAAGGTGGCACTCTAAAGATCTGAAGGAGGGACAGGAGGAATCAGCCCTGTAAAGGAAAGGGCACTGGTGTGGTGGAGCTTGGCTGTGCAGAGGCCCTGAGGTAGAAGATGCCGGGTGTGAGGAAGGACACGACGGACTGAGCTTGTGGCCCGAGAAGCAGGTGTGGACCAGGCTCTGCTGAGCAGGAGGGTCCCCGCGCTGTGGAGGTTTAACTTAGATTCCTTTACGTTTGTCAATATCAGTCTAGACTGCAGTGGCTTTTCGTACACTCTGCAGTGAGTGTATCAGTTTGGTATGAGTAAATGTCTCTGTGGGTTGGTTCCAGGGTTCCCGTCTGTCAGTTTCAAAATCTCAGGTGCCCAAGTCCCTCTTGTAGAATACTGTTTGTGTGTAACCTGCATGCCCCGCTTCCCATGCCCAGTGGGGTGGAAATGCTGTGGAAGTCACTGCTAGGTTGTGTTGGTTAGAAGGATGTGACAGTAAAAAGTCTGTAAGTGCAGGACAGAAGCAGTTTGGCTTTGTATTTTCTTTTATGTGTATGAGTGTTTGCCTACATGTATACATGTTTGCCTGGTGCCTGCAAAAGGTCAGGCCCCTTGGAATGGGTTGTAGATGTTGGTAAGCCATTGTGTGGTGCTGAGAGCCACACTGGCCCTCGGCAGGAGCAGCAAGTGCTCGTAACTGCTCAGCCATCTCTCCAGCCTGGTTATCGGTGTTTGTTTTGAGACAGTCTCTTATATAGCTCTCAGTGTTCTGGAACTATGTAGACAAGGCTGGCCTTGAACTCACAGATCCAACCACCTCTGCTTCCCAAGTACTGGATTAAAGGCATAAGCCACCATTCAGCTTTCCTGTTCTGGAGAGAGGATGTCACATGTAAGCTAGGATGGCCTTGGCCTGAGGCAGTCCTCCAGCCGTTCCTTCCCAGGTTGGCATTACAGGAGAGCATGGTTGGAAACACTGGGGTCAGAGCGGCCATTGCGATGGCTGAGTGGATAACATGGTGGCCAGACAAGCCTGGCAGCCTGTGTTTGACCCCTTTAACCTACATAACGGCTGAGGGAGAACTTCACAGACGATGGCGCACACACATTCACACATACGCATCATACAGATATACAGTAATAAGTAACTATTTATGTACTTATTGAGACAGTGGGTTTTCGTTATTGTTGTTGTTGTTTGTTTTTTGGTTTTTTTTCGAGACCGGGTTTCTCTGTGTAGCCCTGGCTGTCCTGGAACTCACTCTGTAGACCAGGCTGGCCTGGAACTCAGAAATCCGCCTGCCTCTGCCTCCCAAGTGCTGGGATTACAGGCGTGCGCCACCACAAGACAGAGTCTCTGTATGGAGCCTTAACTGACCCAGAACTCCACAAGCAGTCCAGGTTGGCTTCAAACCCACAGAGATCTTCGGAGTTTGCCTCCCAGATGCTTGGATGGCCGGAGCACATCAGCTAAACCTTTTTTCTTTCAGGGCCTGGAGAGTTGGCCCAGCCATGAAGAGGCCGGACTGCTCTTCCAGAGCTCCCTAGTTCAGTCCCCGCGCCCCACACTGGACAGCTCACAAGGCACTGCCTGTAACCCCAGCTCGGGCCTAGCAGTCTCTTCTGGCATCCGGGGCACCTGCATTCAAATGTGTATGCCATGTGCCTGTACACAATTCAGAAGAAATTCTGGACAATGGTGGTGCACATCTTTAATCCCAGCACTTGTTGGGCAGAAGCAGGAGGATCTTTGAGCTGGAGACCAGCTTGGTTTGCATAGAGAGTTCCAGGACAGCCAGGGCTACATAGACCCTAACTCAAAAAACAAAGCATTTGGCCATAGATAGATAGATAGATAGATAGAGAGAGAGAGAGTCAGTCTTTGTATGGCTCAGCAGAGAGGAGCACTGGCTGCTCTTCAGAGGACTGGGATTGAGTCCCAGCGCCCACATGTGGCTCATAAGCCTCTGAAACTCCAGTTCCATGGGGTCCCATGACCTCATCTGGTCTGTTCAGGCACTGGAGGTGTGCATCATGCACAGCCATGTCCATAGATATGTTGAAAAGGGCACTTGTCCACTCACACGGGAGGCTGGCTTAGGGAGTGCTCGATGGGCCGTGTTCAGCGGTGTACACTGCCGAGCCTGTCCCTGAGCTTGATCCCTGGAACCCCAGGAACCCACACGGCAAAAGTACAGAGCCAGCTCTCCCAAACTGTCCTCTGACCGCCACACATGCTGTGGCGTGTGTCCCCACCTCCCCATAAGAGAAAGGAAACACTAAGAAGAAAAAGAGAAATGCTTATATTTACTTCATTTCTTGTATATGAGTATTTGCCCACATGTTTTTGTTTTTGTTTTTGTTTTTGCTTGTTTGTTTTTTGCTTTTTTGTTTTCTGAGACAGGGTTTCTCTGTGTAGCCCTGGCTGTCCTGGAACTCACTCTGTAGACCAGGCTGGCCTCGAACTCAGAAATCCGCCTGCCTCTGCCTCCCAAGTGCTGGGATTAAAGGCGTGTGCCACCACGCCCAGCTGTCCATGACTTCTTTACTGTTGATGTTCTGTAGGTGTATTTCCCTTTTGACTCCAGCCTGGGCCATCAAGCTCCTGAGCTTAATGGCTACCACCTAGCTCAGGGTCTGGTGCACAGTAGGTATGCTTGGCACACAGTAGGTATGCACAACAGTTCTGGGAGTCCATGGAGGAGAGCATTTCTGTTCATTCTGTACCAGTGTTTTCACACGTCTGTTCTCCGTGGACTGTGCTCGCGCACCATCAGACTGTCCTCAGCTGGCCACAACTCCCTCTTAGCACCTGTCTCAGTGCTGCCCCCTGTGGGCCTGCGCTGATAGGCAGGTCCCCAGCATCAGCATCCCTGGGGGGCAGTTTCCTCTGGAGCCCCCTACCTGGGGACCTCTGAACTGGGGCTAACCTAATAGCCCCTCCCCCTGCTCTCTCCCCCCACAGGTGAGCAGCAATGGCAGCGTTGGGAGGGGCACGCCAGCCGAGACCCAGCCTCAGAACCCTCCACCCCAGCCAGCCCCCAACGCCTGGCAGGTCATCAAAGGCGTGCTCTTCAGGTGAGCTTGTAGGCTTGGGGTGAGAGCACATCTCTGCACTGGGGAGGGGCGTCGCATACGCAGGGGCCTTAGGACCTACGTGCCAGAGAAGGGCCTTGTGGGTAAGCCATAGCCTCTCTTAGTGTCACCCCAGGACCCACGTCTTTAATGGTGGCTGCTGGGCCCCTAAGAGCCCTCCTGGACAACATTTAGACTAAAATGGATTTGTTTTATTTATCTATTTATTTTTGTTTTGTTTTGTCTGAGGCAGTATCTTTCTATTATGTAGCCCTGGCTATTCTGGAACTCACTCTATAGACCAGGCTGGCCTTGAACTCAAGAGATATGCCTGCCTCTGCCTCCTGAGTGCTGGGGTGAAAGACATCCTTTCTAAGCCATATGGCAAGCCCTTTGCTTCAAGACAGGGTCTCACTCCCCTGCTACCCTGCCAGGCTGGATTGAACTCACTGTGTAGGCCACACAGGCCTTGAGCTCTTATATTACATTGAGTTATTAATTTTACGGGGTGTAAAAGGGTGCAGGCGTGGACGTTAGAGGACAACCCTACCGTGGGGTTCTGGGGATGACACTCCTCTGGCTGGTCAGGCTTCGTAGCACACACCTTTACTCTCTGAGCCAGTTCACTGCCCAAATCCTTGACCCTTGACCCTCCTGCTTCGGCCTCCTGGAGACTGAAAGGACAGGCCCGGATCACAAGAGCTGGCTGAGAGCTCAGCTTGTGTCCTGGGACCCAGAGTCTCACCGCGCTCTGGAAGGGAGAGGATTTCACACGGGCGAGTGGAGACTCTGCCTTAGTAGCTTCCCCTTAAACTTGAGAATTATTTGTACCTTTTTACAACATAGTGTGTACTAAGTAGCTGTTGAGCACATGCTCCAGTGCCTGATACAGTGGCATTCTAAGTGTGGGGGGCACACCTGTGTCCTCTGTTGGCAGTGGCCGTAGGCTTGTGTCCTGTTGATTAGAGACAGCCTCAGCCTGCGCTGGCCGGGCCCTCCCTGGCCGTGGCCTCCTGGCTCACGTTTATACTTCATGAGTGGGGATACAGGCATTTACTGCTGGTGGTCTCACTCTCTAGACATGGCTCCTTCCTGTCTCAGCCCTTGGGTGCCAGGCTTACTGTGCCAGCTACCAGGTACAGCAGGTGTAGTACATGTTTATAGACATTGGGAACAGCCAGCATTTTGCCTAAAATAAAGGCTTGACTGGCAGTGTTGCAGGAGTCAGGGAGTGCAGCTAATATGGGAACGTTATTCATTAACATCTCTTTAAAGGCACACACACCTCCTCTTCTGGCTATGTGTGTTTTTGTCTTTTTTTTTGTAGGAAGGTTTGAGACAGGGTTTTTCTGTTTATCCTTGGCTGTCCTGAGACTATAGACCAGTCTGGTTTCCAATTCAAGAGATCCTTCTGCCTCTGCCTCCCAAGTACTAGGATTAAACGTGTGCACCACCACCACTTGATTGTATTTTAAAACTTAATTTGTGTACGTGAGTGTGAGTGTGTGTGTGAGTGTGTGTGTGTGTGTGTGTGTGTGTGTGTGTAGAGTGGTGCAGGTAGGGGTGGGGTTGTTGGCGTGTGTAGGTGTGTGCGCTCAGAGTCACCGTTTTCAGAACTCAGTTCTCTTCATCTGAGACCTGAGCTCAGACTGGGGACAGGCGTGGCAGCAAGCGCCTTTACTCACTGAGCCCTCTTGCTGGGCCTTTTGTTATTGTTGTGTTGTGTTGTTTTTGACAGGTGTTAGCCAGGCTGGCCTTGAACTTGGACAGTCTTGAGCGCTGGTGTCCCAGGTCTGCACTGCCACGGCCAGCGTTATTAGCATTCTTTCTTTTATTTAAAGCATGGTCTCAGGTAGTTTGAGCTAGCATTAGATTTATAGCTGTGGATGGCCCCCATTTTCTATCCCCCTGCCTCCACCTCTTACCGTATTCTTTTTTCTTTCTTTCTTTTTTTATTTTTTGGTTTTTCAAGTCAGGGTTTCTCTGTGTAACCCTGGCTGTCCTGGAACTCACTCTGTAGACCAGGCTGGCCTCAAACTCAGAAATCCGCCTGCCTCTGCCTCCCAAGTGCTGGGATTACAGGCGTGCGCCACCACGCCCAGCTTACCGTATTCTTACATGGCAGTTACAGGCATGTGCTACCATCTAGTATGCCACGTGCTGTCCTGGGAATTCTACCCAGAGAGCATCAAGCATGCCAGGGCAGGCGCCCTGCCTACCAACCGCACTCCAGTCCCAGCCCTTTGTCCACGTCTCATGCTTTAGTTCCCACTTCAAGTGGAAGTCCTACGCTGAGCTCATCCTAGGGAGTCCCTGAAATCCTGTCACCAGAGGGGGATGTGTGACAGGAAGGGGAATGACTGCCACTTTAGACGTCTGCAGTGGGCAGACAGCACCGCAGCACTCATCCAGCGCACGCGAACTAACTTCCGGCTATCTTCCCAGCACTGAAAAGGAAAGGAAAGGAAAGGAAAGGAGAAAGGAGAAAGGAAAAAGGAAAAAGGAAAAAGGAAAAAGGAAAAAAAAGGAAAAAGGAAAAAAAAGGAAAAAGGGAAAAAAAGGAAAAAGGAAAAAAAAGGAAAAAGGAAAAAGGAAAAGCAAAGCTTTCGTGACCTCCATTTGTCTTCAGGCACTTTGTGGTGGAGGCAGAACTCGGCCTGTGGCTCCCAGTGTGAAGCTGTGACAGAAGGCTGGTCGCTCCTTACTGCTCAGCCCCAGGCCGGGCCATGGAGCCCAGCTACTTCCATCTCCGCCCCCACCCACCCACCCCCCCCCAGCTTGGCAGAGGGTGGCTGCCCAGACCATCTCCCCTCAAGTCCTCTGTGTGCTGCTATGGGAGGAACAAAGGCCCCAGATACACTAGGCGTGGAGCTTCTTATATTCACTGTGTGTGTGAGGGTGGGGTGGGCACACGCCCCCATGGACAACTGCTGAGGACAGCTTCATGGCATTTGCTCTCCCTACTTTACACGGTGCGATGGTATGTATGTGCTCGGCCCAGGGAGTGGCACTGTCAGGGGCATGGCCCTGTTGGAGTGGGTGTGTCACTGGGTGTGGACTATAAGACCCTCAGCCTAGCCGCCTGGAAGCCAGTACTCTGCCATCCGCCTTCAGATGAGGATGTAGAACCCTCAGCTCCTCCCGCACCAGGCCTGCCCGGATGCTGCCGTGCTCCCGCCTTGATGATAACGGACTGACCTCTGAACCTGTAAGCCAGCCCCAGTTAAATGCTGTCCTTAGAAGAGATGCCTTGGTCATGCTGCCTGTTCACAGTAGTGAGACCCTGACTAAGACCCATGGTGACCGCCTGCACAGTGAGACACTTACGGCGGCCATTCAGAGCACGAGCCCTAGCTTCGAGATTTTCTTACTTATTTGCTAACAGATTGAGACAGGGCTTGGCCTCATGTAACTGCCTGGCCTGACTCACAGAAATCCTCTTGCCTCTGCCTTCTGGGTGCTGGGATTAAAGGCACTTGTTTGTTATCCTGAGTCCATGTTGCAGTATGTGGCTCAGGCTGCCCTGGAATATGCTGTGATCCTCCTCCCTCTCTCCAGGGCTGTGAGTGCCAGAATGTATGTCTGCCTGCTTGGCCCTTCCTTCCTCCCTCCCTTCCTTCTTCCCTCCCTCCCTCCCTCCCACCCTCCCTTCCTTCCGTTCATTCATTTGTTTTAAGATGGCTTTATGTTTAAGTATCTATTTTGCCTGTGTGTGTATCTTTGTACCCTAAGTGTACCTGGGGACTTCAGAAGTCAGAAAGGGCATCAGATCCCCTAGAGGTGGAGCACTGACAGCTGTGGGCCCCTGTGTGGGTATCAGGAGTTGAACCCCAGGATTTAAGGAGAGGAACCAGTGCTGCTAACCACTGAACCCTCTCTTGAGCCCCAGGGCTGGGCATGGTGGCGCACGCCTTTCGTCCCAGCGCCTGCTCTGTAGAGTGAGTGGCGTGCTGGGACAGCTAGACACACACAAACACGAGACAGGGATTTGTGTTTTAATTTGTGTTTTGATACAGTCTTGTGCAGTCAAGAATCCTTTTTCTCCTGGGCACAGGGGCTTTATTTGAGGGGTAGGAGGGCAGCAGGACTTAGGAACTAGCACTGGGGCCCTTCTTCTTGCCAAAGGTGGGCACAGCATTGACAGAGCGCCCCTTGTACTGCATTTGCCTCTTGGCCCGCCCGTCTTTTTCTTCTCCTGTTTGGTCACCTCGGGAGCCCAACCTCCCACTTTCCCAGCGCGAGCCAGGGAACCATGAACCTTACCTCCCAGCATTCGGCCAGCTACTTCCAGAGTGGTCAGGGCCCCTACACCACACTGGTCTAGGGTGGCCTCATCCTCCAGCGGCGAGCCTGCCAAAAGCACGGTCTTTGGGGGTAATGCCTTCCACAGAGGCACATGAGGTTTGATGTAGGAATCTCCTGGTCGGTGCGGGTAAAGAGCTGCATGTTGGGTAACCTGCAGGTGCCACTGCTGCAAAGATGGAGTCTTAAGAATAAATCCCCCCCCCCTACACACACAGGGTTTCTCTGTGTAGCCCTGGCTGTCCTGAAACTCACTCTGTAGACCAGGATGGCCTCGAACTCAGAAATCTGCCTGCCTCGGCCTCCCAAGTGCTGGGACTAAAGGCGTGTGCCACCACTGCCCGGCTTCTGAGTGCTAGATTTATAGATGAGTACTAGATTCTGGGATAATTAAGTAATACATAAGTATGTGACCGTGGCCCTCTGTCCATCACCAGCCAGTGGGGTGATGCCCACAGGTGTGAGCTTCCCTTTCACCTGCATTGCTGTTTCCTAGTGGAGCTGGGGGACTGGGGCATGGAAAGACGTGGAGAGAGAGGAGTCTTTCCAAAGTGTGTGTGTGTGTGTGTGTATGCGCGCGCGCGCACGCGCGCACAATTTATATACACCCCTGACTGGCATTAATCACGGTAATCCAAGCTACATTTAAGCTTTCAGTGATCCTCCTCTCTGTGCCTCCTGGGTGCTGGAATTAACGATTTTGAGCTATCATACCCACATGTTTATAAGCTTTCTGAACTTCTTCCTAACTGTAAAAGTATCTATTGGATGGTCTGGGTGGTAGTGGCGCACACCTTTGATCCCAGCACTCAGAAGACAGAGGCAGGGGGATCTCTTGGTTCGAGCTGCTCTAGTGGACCTAGTTCCAGGACAGCCAGGGCAGCACCTACGCAGAGATACCTGTCTTGAACCCAACCCCCCATTCCTGCAGCAAAGGCTATTTGGAATGGGGTAGTTAGTACATACTTTTATTTTCTCTCTTAAGCAAGTTTTTCTTTTATTGTGTAGTGTTGTGTTGTGTTTTTGAGACATTGTCTCGACCCATAGTCCAGTCCGGCTTGAAACTTGAGTAGCCCTGGCACGGGCCGCCCTACTGCCTTTGCTCCAGTCTTCTGGAGCAGTCTCTTCCATGTAGGCTTGGGTGCACAGGAGAAGGGATTTCTTGTTGTTGTTGTTGGTTTTTTTTTTTTGTTTTTTTTTTTTGGTTTTTCAAGACAGGGTTTCTCTGTGTAGCCCTGACTGTCCTGGAACTCACTCTGTAGACCAGGCTGGCCTCGAACTCAGAAATCCGCCTGCCTCTGCCTCCCAAGTGCTGGGATTACAGGCGTGCACCACCACGCCCGGCGAGAAGGGATTTCTTTAAAAGTCCGAAAAGCCCTCTGAGAGGGCTGCTGAGATGATGTACAGCTGTCCTCACATGCGCCCCAGATAGCTGGGACCCACAGAAGGCTAGAGGGCTGAGGATCCCCGGCCCCACCTCTGCGCCGGCAGTGCTGCTCCCACACGCTCCTCGAAGTATTTACCAAAGTGGGAGCTTCCCATGCAGGCAGCAGGGCCCCAGAGAGCACTGGTTCCAGACCTTTGTCAGCTGTGTGCATCAGGGAGCAGATGGCTCAGCTGGGCTGCAGCCCCTGAGACCCCAGACCCCAGGGCTCCTTGGTTTCAACAGGCAGAGGCAAGTCCTTGTGCGCAGTCCTGCCCCAACAGGGCTCAGCCGGGAGGAGCCAACCCACCGAGCTAGCACTCTCAGTACTTTTCCACTTGAGTGCTTTTTTATTTTTTGCATTTTGAAACCCAGGCCCTTGCACACTCCAGGACAGCGCTGTGTCTGAGCTCCGCCCTGAGAATTGCACATGCCTGCTAGGAGCAGCTAACACAGGGAAAGCAGGCACGGGGTGGGGGCCAGGCTCCTGTGCAGGTTATGCCGTCACAGCTCAGTGGGGCCAGCTGTGTGCTCTTCACACCCCACTTCAGACGTCAGAGTCTGGCCTGGCGCAGGGAGGCACAGGAAGGTGATCTCTGGATTTCAGGCTACACAGAGAAGCCCTGTCTTGAAAAGAAGCAAGAGTCTTGCTTGAGAGCAAATTTTGGCAATACACACACAGGCCTAGCAGTAGAGAGCCTGAAGCAGAAGGATTTTACGTTCCAGGCTAGCCCCAGCTACAGACCTGATGCTGCCTCAGAAAGCCAGCCCAGGGCCTGGCCAACGCCCAGTGCACACATGAGACCATAGTGCAGTCCCCAGCACCCACGTGTGCCTGAGGAACCTGAATGCGGACAATCCCTGGGGCTCTCGCCCAGCCTAAAGTCCAAGCTGCTATTGCAGAAGATGGGGTGAGAGCTGTCGGAGCTCGTCTCGCCTCTCTGGGCTCAGGACCCTCCTCCTCCAGTCTCCTGAACTGGCGCGTCCCAAGCCCAGCTAGCTTCTTTCCTTAGTGTTCCTGAGCTATTGTAGGGTATCTCTAATGATGGAGATAGAGGCAGCCCATTGTAGCCTTGCTATGGCAGTGTTATTGCAAATACAGAATATACTGATACAGTCTGTGTGTGTGTGTGTGTGTGTGCAGGTGTGTGTGTGTGTGTGTGTGTGTGTGTGCAGGTGTGTGTGTGTGTGGGGGGGGTCCGTGGCTGTGTGTGTGCTGAGGTCAGCAGTGGAGGGCGCCCTCCTTTAGAGCTGGAGTTATGAGTGGGGTTAGTTTTCTGTTGCTGAGATAGAATACTCGGATAAAAGGAACTCAAGGTGGAAAGGGTTTATTTGGCTTATATTTCCAGGTTACATCGAGGGAGTTACAGTGTGAGCATAGAGCCAAGACTGCAGGGACACTTCTTGTTGGCCGACTCACATAACTGTGCTTGGATACAGCTTTTTTTTTTTTTTTTTTTTTTTTAAGTTTTTTTGGATTTGGTTTTTTCGAGACAGGGTTTCTCTGGGTAGCCCTGGCTGTCCCGGAACTCACTCTGTAGACCAGGCTGGCCTCGAACTCAGAAATCCACCTGCCTCTGCCTCCCAAGTGCTGGGATTACAGGAGTGCGCCACCGCGCCCAGCGACTTTGGATTCTTTTTTTTTTTTTTTTTTTTGGTTTTTCGAGACAGGGTTTCTCTGTGTAGCCCTGGCTGTCCTGGAGCTCACTCTGTAGACCAGGCTGGCCTCGAACTCAGAAATCCGCCTGCCTCTGCCTCCCAAGTGCTGGGATTAAAGGCGTGCGCCACCAACGCCCGGCCTGCGACTTTGGATTCTTGTTCCTTTTGTTTCCACTTCTCCAGGGTTAGTCACAGGTGTGAACCACACACATGGTAATTAGCTTTCTCAAGCCTTTTTGGTTTTTGCTTGGGACGGGAGGCCTTTTCAGATGGTCCAAGGCCAGCTCAGACAGCTTAATAAGTTAACGCTGGCTCGACTCGCCGTGTACCCTTTAGTCCCAGTGCTCAGGATGACAGCCAGGGCTACACAGAGAAACCCTTTCTAAAAAGTAAAAAGGACCCTGGCTGCAAAGGAAAAGATAATAAAATGTCTGGGTATACTGTGCTAAAGTCTAGAATCCCCCAGTGAGGGGATGGGGGCGTGGCTCAGGGGTAGAACACTTGGTTAACATGTGAAAAGCCTTAGTTCACTCTGTACTAGCACACACACACAAAAAAAAAAAAAAAAAAAAAAAAAAAAAATCGCCGGGCGGTAGTGGCGCACACCTGTAATCCCAGCACTTGGGAGGCAGAGGCAGGCGGATTTCTGAGTTCGAGGCCAGCCTGGTCTACAGAGTGAGTGCCAGGACAGCCAGGGCTATACAGGGAAACCCTGTCTCAAAAAAAAAAAAAAAAAAAAAAAAAAAAAAAACAACAAAAAAAAAAATCACTGCGACCAAAACCTGGCTTTTTTCTAATGGCTGAAAGGCTAACCCAGGACCTCCAGCTTCTTTAGACTTCAATTGAAACTGGCAGTAATCACACTAAGGGTTCCTGCAGTACAGTAGGAAGAGTCTAGATCTTTTGGATACTCATTAGCGGCCAAAGCCTGGGGCACCTTGACTGCCTTAGATCTCCCAGCTCTGAGTTTGAGTGGCTAAGGCCTGTGGCCCATGCATGACATGCAACCCTGGAGGGGTCTAGGGGCTCTGTGCTTGTACGGGGCTTCCTGAGCCTCTGTCCTGCAGGGGCACTGTGTCTTCACCGCCCCAGCACTGCTTGCTCAGCCCTCAGCCGGGGCTGGTCTTGCAGGCTGGCACGGTGGGCTCCGGCACAGGGCGAGGACTCATTGCCCATGCTTCCGTCCTCAGGATCTTCATCATCTGGGCCATCAGCAGCTGGTTCCGCCGAGGACCATCCCCTCAGGACCAGTCGGGCCCTGGAGGGGCCCCACGTGTCGCCAGCCGAAACCTATTCCCCAAAGACACTCTAATGGTAATGGTGGGCGGCAGGCGAGCAGAGGGCTGGGGCAGTGCCGTGAGGACAGGCGGGGTGGGGCCGTGCCCGCTGTGTCAGCTCTGTAGACACGGTGCCAGGTGCTCTGGCCCATCAGAGCCCCCCCAGGGACACCGAGGAAACAGGGCTCTTGGGAGCTCATGCAGTAGACTTCCCGGTTGTTGGGTACCTATTGCAACAGGGTCCCCGGGTGCTTTCTTTCAGAAACATGTTTGGCTTTGTAGCTGTGGGTGACAGGGTGACTGGGATCCGTTCAGGTTCCGAGTAGCACCACAGTCACAGACTCCTCCCCTTCCGGCTCTTCCACCGGCTCTCTGCCTAGCTCAGCCTGTCAGCAGGCCCCTGTCTATGGATGGATCCTCGGGATGGGGATCAGCGGCGGGAGCGTGGGCCGAGGAGGAGGAGGAGGAGGAGGAGGAGGAGGAGGAGGAGGAGGAGGAGGAGGCGGCGGCTCCCCAGGCTGTCTCCCCCCCCCCCCCCCCGAGGCACTGCCTTCCTTGCCCAGATCTGTCCACTTCCAACCGGGAGGCCATCCATGGAGGCCCTGCTTCCCCTCACCCTTAGTCCAGCATTGCTACCCTGGGGCTCCTTGGTGTCACAGTTTAGGGCAGAGCCGGCATATGACAAAAGCCGAGGTTGAGCCGGGCAGCTTCTGCCGGGTACTGTCCGTAGACAGCGTGCCAGCGTCTGAGCAGCGTGCCCTCTCCACTGCCCCCACAGAACCTGCACGTGTACATCTCCGAGCACGAGCACTTCACAGACTTCAACGCCACCTCAGCGCTCTTCTGGGAGCAGCACGACCTGGTGTACGGGGACTGGACCAGCGGGGAGAACGCGGACGGCTGCTACGAGCACTTCGCAGAGCTCGACATCCCCCAGGTGGGCCTCCACAGTCCACCTGCCGCCGGGGCCTGTCCCTGACGGGGCCGCTCAGACAGTGATGCCAAAGGCAGAGCGTCCAGATGATACGATAAACAGAGACGGGCGTCTCCTGTCCGAACCCGAGCCAGATGCCGCGTGGAGAAGTCTGGCAGCTGAGCGTGCTGGCGCCCCTCTGTAGTCTCCCAGCACTCAGACAGCCAAGGCAGGCGCCGTGAGCGCAACACCAGGCTGTGGGTTATGGGAAGATGTGTCTTAAGACAGGAAGAAGCTTCCCTGCCCCATGTAACAGTTACTGTGTCATGTAACTGCTCCTGTGCTGTGTGTGCAATAGATAAGACTGGGTTAGCAGCAGCGGGGCGGCCCTCTCGGTCCAGGGCACCAGCTACAGACAGATTCCCTCTGCTCCCGGCTCTGCCTCGGCAGCCCTGAGGTCTGTTCTCCATTCTCACAGCCACTTGGCCTCTGTCGTCCGGCCAAGGCGTGCTGGGCCTCTGTATAGGCACAGCTGTCTCAGCAGTCCTCGAGCTTAGGAGGGTGAGGCCGGGCCTGCACCCCCATGCGCATCCCCGTCACTGCCGCAGCCCGGCACGCGGGCACTCCGCAGCCCTGTCTGGCCTGTCACTGTTTTGTCTCATGGTTGGCACGTGGGTATAGAGCATCTGTTCTGTACGCTACGGCAGTACTGCACAACTGACCTCAGCCCCGCCCTGGGCTGCTAGCTTTGAATCTTTTTGTTTTGTTTGTTTCTAGATAGGGTCTCTGTAGCTCTGGCTGTCCTGGAACTCACTCTGTAGACCAGACTCAAACTCAGAAATCCACCTGCCTCTGCCTCCCAAGTGCTGGGACTAATGGCGTGTGCCATGACTTCCTGGTGAATTTTCTTTTCTTTTCTTTCTTTCTTTATTTTTTTTTAAAGATTTATTTATTTATTATATGTAAGTACACTGTAACTGTCTTCAGCACCCCAGAAGAGGGCATCAGATCCCATTACAGATGGTTATGAGCCACCATGTGGTTGCTGGGATTTGAACTCAGGACCTTCGGAAGAGCAGTCAGTGCTCTTACCCGCTGAGCCATCATCCAGCCCCACGGATTTTATTTTTTGAGACAGTCTCATGTAGCTCAGGCTAGTCTTGCAGTGTAGCAGAAACTGGTTTCCAACCTTCGTTCAGCTGCTGGGATTGTAGGAATGTGCGGTCACTCCTGCCCTCAGCCCCCTCTTAGGTAGGGACACTGATTGTCCAGGCTCTGAACACACTCTAGAAGCCTCAGCCTCCCGAGTGACTGGCACTGAAGGCCTGTGTCCAGGACCGCTGCAGCCACTGCACATGTCACCTCGTGGTCGGCAGGCCTCTTGTTTTGGGAATGGGGAAGAGACATGCCCGTCTCTGTGTGGTTGGATCTGCATGGGCAGACATGGTCTGTGACTCCAGTCATGCTATGGCTATACTGTTAAGCTCAGGCCCTTTCTGGGGGTTTAGGGAACGATGAGGGACCAGCGAGCTGGTCTTCAGGACTGGCAAACTGGTTTTGGGGACTCAGGTTTCACCCTCAAACCTGAGGGTGGGCTTGGAGGGCGGGGTCCTGTGTAGGCCAGGCTCTGCCTGGCAGTCACACACACAGGCTCAGCTCAGATTCTCCTTTCCCCCCCCTGTCCTGGGAAGGAGGGGTGAGCAAGGCTTTGTCCAGAAGGCCAGTGTGATGTGGCACACGGCGTGGAAGGGGAGTGGACCATAAGCTCACAGACTGGTTATTTTCTGTTTCCTTCTGTTTGATCACACTATGGTCTTCCTTGTGCCTAAGCTTGCCTCAAGCTCAATCCCCCTGCCTCCGCTGGCGTTAGAGGCATGCATTGCCACAGTTGGCGGTCAGGAACCTGAGTTCTGGCTCCCTGGCTGCCCGCCTCTTAACCGTGGGTGTGAGGGAGCCGCAGCCTCGTCAGCGCAGCACGGTCGTATTGTGACCTGTGGCCTGTGGCAATGCAGGGCTGAAGTTCCTGTGAAGGCGCTAGTATAGACGTGTGCTTGGTGGCTGGTTAGCACAGGGCTGGGCGGTCCTTGCTGCAGTGCTGGATCACTGAGTGTCTGGCTGAGCTGGGGCCCAGTCTTCAGTCCTGCTCCAGCCCTGGGGACAGAGCCGCTCCGCTGACTTCTGTGCCTTGAGTCCTCAGTAAGCTGCTGGAGAGTTGGAGGTAAGGGAGCCACTGTGGGCAGGTGACATGTGGCGTGGCACTCTCCACGCCTCCCTCACCAGCCACCCTCTCTTGCAGAGTGTGCAGCAGAATGGCTCCATCTATATCCACGTCTACTTCACCAAGAGTGGCTTCCACCCAGACCCCCGGCAGAAGGCCCTGTACCGCCGGCTCGCCACGGTCCACATGTCCCGGAGTAAGTTACTTCCCTTTTGCTGTTGGCGGACCCTGACGAGTGTTGGATGTGCTCAGGTCTTGTGGAGCAGGCAGAAGCCCTGTGCTCTGGACTCAGGAGTGATGAAACAGGCCCTGGCCCCACTCATGTCCCTAGCTCCGGGACACCCAGGAGCCTGCCAGCGAGAGCAGGATCTGGGTACGGTGCAAGCCGGGGTCCTAGCCAGGGCACTGAGGGGCTGAGGAGGAGGCAGGTCCTGAGTTTGAAGCCAGCCTGGGCTTCCTAGTAAGAGCAAACAGGTAAGAAAGCAGGTGGAGAGCCGGGCAGTGGTGGCGCACACCTGTAATCCCAGCACTTGGGAGGCAGAGGCAGGTGGACTTCTGAGTTCGAGGCCAGCCTGGTCTGCAGAGTGAGTTCCAGGACTGCCAGGGCTACACAGAGAAACCCTGTCTCGAAAAAACAAAAACAAAACAAAACAAAACAACAACAAAAAGCAGGTGGAGTTTCCATCTGCATGGAGGGCGGTGGTCCCAAAGCTCGCGGGAACTGACAAGGAACAGATGAGAATCTGATATGGAGCCGTGGGTCTGACAGAGCGGCTGGGCCTCAGTCGGCAGACTGCCTGCTTGTCACGCAGGAAGCCCTGGCTTGGAGCCCCTCAGCGGCGAACCAATGAGGTGGCGTACCTGTGACCCAGCATCTGAGCGTGGAGGAAGACGGACCTTCAAGGTCATCCTCCATCCCTGATCAGGGACTCACGGCCAGCTGGGCTGTGTGACACCGTCTCCAGAAAAGAAAAGGAAGGAAGGAAGAGAGAGTGGAAGACAAACAAAGCAGCCCTCTGTTCTCTAAAGGCCAGCGAGGTAGCCTAGTCTACCGTCCGTGGGGTAGGTGCCTACAGCTGCTGCTGCTGCAGTGCAGTCTTAGTGGGAAGTGAAGTCGGCGCTTGGTTAATTGTAGTAATGGCGAGGAAGGTGCCGAGCTGCGCCGGGCATAAGTGCCTGATCCCAGCACTTGTCAGGCGGACGCAAGAGGATGGGGCGCTCAGGGCCACCCTAGGATACAGAGGAAATTCCGGGCCATGCAGCCAGACCAGATTGCAAAAGCAAAGGCAGTCGCTAGGTCCAGCAGTTACGGTGAGAGCAGGATCTGTGTCCCCAGCATCCCTGACACCTGCCAGCGCAGCCCAGTAAGCCCAGTTCAAGGAAGAAGCCTTTCCTTGGTGGATACAAAAAGCAAGGACTTGCCAGGACTCACACGCTCCACATCGGCGTGGGGATCACACCAGGAGAAAGGCAAGCAAAGTCATAACCCGGAATCATTATCTCAGTGTGGGGTTGGTGGACACGTGTCGGAGTGGACTGTGGGTCACACCCATAGCTTATGCCCGGCTGTGCCAGCATCTGACTCCATGCTGGATGGGCAAGCTTTAGAAGCCTGGTCTTCCAGAACAGGGCTTCTCTGCTCCCAAAGGACAAGAGCAGTTCCTTATTAGAATCTGTCTGTCTGTCTGTCTGTCTAATTTTATGTGCATATGTGTTATACCTGCATATGTGTGTGTGCGCTGTATACATTCCTGGTGATGGCAGGGGTCAGAGGACTTCGGATCCTCTGAAACAGGAGCTGTGAAGGGTTGTAAGTTACTGTGTGGGTGCTGTGTTCTGTGTGTGACCACGTCTGTGTTCCCTGTTTTCATCAGCCCTGTCTGTTGCTTGTGATCTTGAAGGTTGGCAGCCTCTTCCCTTCCTGGAGGATGTCTCTGGAGTTTGTTCTCTGAGATAGGTGGCTTGAGGTGCTTGCTCCTCCAGCCGCACAAGTGGGCTAGTCTCCAAGTAGTTCCTCGAGAAGTAATGGAGTGACGCTGATGCTGTCAGAGTGCAGGCCTGTGGGCTCCATCCTCACCCTCCATGGCAGGGGCTGAGTCACTAGCATCCCTTAGCCTGTAGGAGGCCAGAGCTCCGTGTTGGCCAGCTCCCTGCTCCCTTGTAGGATGGGATAGGGCCGCTCAGCAGCACAGACCTTTGCACACAGTAGACTGCCTTCATCTGTGCCCTAGGGTCTCTTACAGGGACACTAGGCGGGGCTCTGCCACTGAGCCACGCCTCCAGCCCCTCACTGGGGATTCTAGGTGGGGGCTCTACCACTGAGCCACGCCCCTAATACCTGGGGAGGTGATTCTAGGCCATACCCCCAAGCTCCTCTGTAGGGGAATTCTAGGTAGGAGCTCTATCACCAACAATCCTAAGTCCATTTTATCATTGTTTTAATTGTTTTTTGTTTTTTGAGAAAGGGTCTCTGCTTTCCTGGCTGGCCTATAACTCACCAGGCTGGCCTTGAACTCACACAGATATTTCTGCTTCCACCTCTTGAGTACTGGGATTAAAGGCTTGTGCCATCTTCCCAAGCTACTTTGTTTTGTTAGAGTATTTTATTTATTTATTTATTTATTTATTTTTGGTTTTTTTCGAGACAGGGTTTTTCTGTGTAGTCCTGGCTGTCCTGGAACTCACTCTGTAGACCAGGCTGGCTTCGAACTCGGAAATCCGCATGCCTCTGCCTCCCAAGTGCTGGGATTACAGGCGTGCGCCACCACGCCCGGCAAGTATTTGATTTTATGTATTTGAATGTTTGCCTGTATATTAGTACTTGCATCCTAATGCTGTCCCCCACAAGCCGTCTCTCCAGTGGCTGCTGGTTTTATCTGTGAGACTTTCCCTCGGTTGCTTAGGCTGGCCTTGAACTTGCTCTGACCATCTCGCCTCAGCCATTAACTACTTGGGATTACTGGCTTTTGCAGAGCTAGGTTCAGCAAGGGAGGCAGTTTTGCATCTCAACATGAGTAAGAGCTAGTGACATTCAAATCTGGGGGGCGTGGTCAACCCTTTGCTCTTGTCTCAGGCAAAGGAGTGGGAACCCTGGCTAGCCTGACCTTAGCAAGGGGAAGTAAGGCCACTTGTGGCTGGGGATTCACAGTGTCTCACAGAGTTCTCACAATGCTGGCACCAGACCTTCTCTGGAACTGCTTTCTAATTCCCCCATATGTGGCTGTCCCTGCCTGGCGTATAGAGCACACAGGTGAACTCTGAGTCAGGTGGGCATGGATTGCAATGGACGTAAACTGTCCAGGAGAGGGGCTGCGTCTCCTCCTTGGGGAGGTGAGCACCGTGCATGGCTCACGCCTGTAGTGCAGCCTGAGTTGTAGAGTGAGATGCAGTTTCAGAAGAGCTGCGGCCACCGCCGTGCAGGAAGGGAGCAGTGGCGTGGCGTGGTGTGGTGTGGTGTGGTGTGGTGTGGGCTCCAGGTGGATGTGTGTCCTTGGCCGCCCTAGGAAGTGGCCAAGCAGGTTTTAGAGATGGGAGTCTGCCTTCTTCTGCCTGGATAAATCTAGAAGTGGTGCGTCTCTGAAAAGGTGGGGTGGTGGTTCCTTGAAATTTAGGGGGTGGTTGAGGCTTCACAAGTGATATAATCGTCGGAGCGAAGCCAGGACACAGCCGCTATGAGATGGCAGTGTTCACAGGCCTCACCCCCTCCCTCTGCCCACAGTGATCAACAAATACAAGCGTAGGCGATTTCAGAAAACCAAGAACCTACTGACAGGAGAGACAGAAGCCGACCCGGAAATGATCAAGGTAAACAGAAGTAGGGTTGTTGGCTCGTGGTGTTCCCTAGTTGGCCACAAGTTTTGGTCAAGGGGCGGCCACTCCTGTGTACTTCCCCGGGATAAGAACACTGCCTCAGGAAGACTGCAGACAGGTCAGCCCCAGCCCTCGGGATAGATCTGGCTATGAGCCCATTTCGCATGGGACCCTTGCTCCAAGTCACAGAGGCAGCAGGTGGAGAGGCTGGCTCGACACCGTGTCGCCGGCACAGAGGGAGAGCAGTGGCTTGCAGCAGTGGCAGGCTTAGCTCTGCGGCTCCCGTGGGCCAAGCAGACCAGGGCACTCTAAAGGCACGCGAGCTCACCTTTCTCTGTGGCTGTGGGCAGGAGGCGTGGTTCTGGGGTGAGGTGGGGCCACCCAAGGGGGTGCCAAGGGACTTTCTCGGCCCCCACAAGCCTCTCCTTATTTCAGACGAGGAGGTGGAGGATGGTGGAATCCCAGTCTCGTCTCAGGCTATCCGCGTGCGCGTGCACACCAGCCGTAGCTGTGGTGTTGTTCTGCCGCAGTTTCACGGGAGGGGCCAGCAGTAGTGTTTTGGGGGTCTGTGCCCGCCGTAGGCCTGCTGCTCATTTCCGTCTCCCCACAGAGGGCTGAGGACTATGGCCCTGTGGAAGTAATCTCGCACTGGCACCCCAACATCACCATCAACATCGTGGATGACCACACGCCATGGGTGAAGGGCAGTGTGCCACCCCCACTGGACCAATGTAAGTGAGCCAGGACCTCAGGGCCTGTGACCTGGTCCCCCCAGCCCCCTCTGTGAGAGACCCTTCTAGTTCCACACCCTCCTCACCACTCTAGGCCTGTCCTCTCTCCCCACACTCTTCCTTAGCCCAGGACCGGCCACTGTGGGTGCGAGAGCTGTCCCTGGGTGTCAGTTCACACCTGGGTGTCAGTTCACACCTGGGTGTCAGTTCACACCTGGCCTTCATTCAGGGCCACTCCCTTTGCCACTGTGTCCTTTCCATTGAGGTCCTGGGACCCTTCTGCTCCTCATGGCACAGTAAGAATTGCTCTGTGGCAGCCGGGCGCGGTGGTGCACGCCTGTAATCCCAGCACTTGGGAGGCAGAGGCAGGTGGATTTCTGAGTTCGAGGCCAGCCAGGGCTACACAGAGAAACCCTGTCTCGAAAAACCAAAAAAAAAAAAGAACTGTTCTGTGGCGCCGTGGCCAGGCTGAGTAGTGCCCGCCCATGTGCCCGCAGATGTGAAGTTCGACGCCGTGAGCGGCGACTACTACCCCATCATCTACTTCAACGACTACTGGAACCTGCAGAAGGATTACTACCCCATCAACGAGAGCCTGGCCAGCCTGCCGCTGCGCGTCTCCTTCTGCCCCCTGTCACTGTGGCGCTGGCAGCTCTATGCTGCACAGAGTACCAAGTCACCCTGGAACTTCTTAGGTGACGAGCTGTATGAGCAGTCAGACGAGGAGCAGGATTCAGTGAAGGTGTGTGGGGTGGCCGCAGGCTGAGGGGACATGGGAAATCCCATCCAACTCTCCACCAGACAGTTTGACAGCGGCCTAGTCTGTCCGTCCCCAAGCTATGGACAGGAATTGAGTCCCTGAGTCCCTAACCCTAGCTAACCCTGGGGACCTGGCTCCTGATGTGACTCCTTTACTGTCTGCTGTTTGCCTCTTGCCTGTCTCGCACACACACACGGTCTCTCTCTCTCTCTCTCTCTCTCTCTCTCCTCCTCTCTCTCTCCTCTCTCTCTCTCTCTCTCTCTCTCTCTCTCTCTCTCTCTCTCCGCCTCTCTCTCCTCTCTCTCTCTCTCTCTCTCTCTCTCTCTCTCTCTCTCTCTCTCTCTCTCTCTCTCTCTCTCTCTCTCTCTCTCTCTCTCTCTCTCTCTCTCTGTCACTAGAGCAGGTCTATAGAGGGCTTACCAGATCCTACTTGGTATTCCAAGGGACATGTAGGGAGCATGACTCTTGGGAAGGAGGTCCCACAGCAGGGCCAGCAGGCTCACAGGCTCCTCTCCCCAGGTGGCCCTGCTGGAGACCAGCCCGTACCTTCTGGCGCTCACCATCATCGTCTCCATTGTCCACAGTGTCTTCGAGTTCCTGGCTTTCAAAAATGGTAGGCATGGGGGCCGGGGACACTGAGGCAATCGGCGGAGGAAGTAATCTGCTCCCTGCTTCCTCCCCGTGCCTGGGGTCTCTGTGCTCTCGGGGCCTGGAGGCCTGAGGAGGGACAGTGACCCCACTGGGCACAGACCTGAGGGAGGCGCTGGGCCGACGGCAGGGTGGTACCACCAGGAAGCAGAGTGGGGAACTCCAAAGCCAAAAGAAAGGGAAGCCCCGGGGCTACTCCAGCACCCTGCCTGACAGGGAGGCCCGGCATGCAGCTGCCCAGTTCTGGAGCAGCCCATTGCCGTGTTCAGCTCCAGGGGCTGAGGTAGAGGCAGGCCTGCAGCTCTGCGGCCCTGCTCCAGCAGTCCTCCCAACTGCGCTGTCAGCCTCCAGGCTGCTGGCCCTTAGAGAGGGGGGTTGGGAGGCGCCCTGAAGCTCTGGGAATGGGCAGGAGTGATGGACACCTCGCTCGTGCTGACACTCCGGTGGAGGCTGCCATTCAGAAGAGTATAGTGGGCGGCCTTGGGGCACTCAGTGTGGCCTCTCCTGAGGGCCGTGCGTGGGAAGCTGGCTTACCTTGTGTGAGGTGCTGGGTCTGTTCCCAGCCAGAGATTAGTGTGGAACAAGTCTTCCACACATGGGAACTAGCAAGTGTGAGCTGGCTTTGCCCCCTATGCCAGCACCCCTCCCCCCAATCCAGGAAGGGATTCTGTCCACGTGGCTTCCAGAGTCCCATCTACAGACCCTTCCCCGCCGTTTTGGGGGGTTGGATGATGACCTTGCGAGTAGGATGTGCGGAGGCCACAGGTTTGGGCGTGTGGGCCAGGGTCCCTGCTCCTGAGTCGTGAATGCCAGGAGCCCCGAATACTTGTGGGCCAGCTTGACCTCCGGAAGTCAGGACCAGGGAGACCAGAAAATAGTAGGGTGCTGTTAGCTTAGGTCCCCCAGGTATGCACATGGAGACCAAAGACCAGGACTTGTCTGCGCCCCAAGGTGAGCTCACAGTTTGAATGGGAGGCCAGAAGAGAAGGTCCCCAAGCACACACCCTGGGTCCTCCTGTTCAGGGGAGGTAGGATGGCATTGTGATACTGATCTGGTGTCTGCCCGGGTTCTGCCAGGCAAGGCTGTACAGCCCCAGCTCTGGTCCCAGCTAAGCTGCTTCCCTTAGCACCTGGTGACCCTCCTTAATACCCAAGTGACCAGCCCAGGGAACTGGTGTCCCCGTCTCATATGGCCATGGGAAAGGGCTTGTGTGCCCTCTGCTTTTGTGCTGTGGAGAAGGTGCAGCAGCCCGGGAGCAGCTGCTGACCGCCTGTGCCCACACCCGCTGCAGACATTCAGTTCTGGAACAGCCGTCAGTCCCTGGAGGGCTTGTCTGTGCGCTCCGTCTTCTTTGGCGTTTTCCAGTCCTTTGTGGTTCTTCTTTACATCCTGGACAATGAGACCAACTTTGTGGTACAGGTCAGCGTCTTCATTGGGGTCCTCATCGACCTCTGGAAGATTACCAAGGTCATGGACGTCCGGGTGAGTCAGGCACTATGGCGCTGTGGGACGTGCAGGGTGGGAGGGGGCTCGCTTGCTTAGCCAGGACCTGCCTTGGTCTCTGGGGGTTTCCCAATGCCTGCCTAGCTCCGAGGACCTAGGGGGTTTTCACAGTAGGGGATTTTTTTGGGGTCACTTTAGGGCAGGGGAACTGGGAAGAGTGAGGAAGGGCAGGGGCTGGCTCTGGCTGGGGAGTGGCGGGAGCCAGGTCCCCGCTGACCGTGGCTTTCCCTTTGCAGCTGGACCGGGAGCATAGAGTGGCAGGGATCTTCCCTTACCCGACCTTCAAAGACAAGTCCACCTACATCGAGTCTTCCACCAAAGTATATGATGACGTGAGTGACCCCCATGGCCCTGGGGTGGTCTCCAAACACCCATACTCACCAGGGACAGGCTGGCCATTGGCTTTGTCCGCCCGTACTCCTGTCAGACCCATGTCACACCCTGTGTGCCCCGCCTGCCGTATCTACTTCCTGGCCAAGTCCAGAGTTCTCAGAGCCACCTGGAAATTCCCTTGACCTAGCCCGCGGGTCCAGGTGTGGGTGGGTGGGGACAAGGAGTAGAGCCACGAGCAGGGCCTGCAGAGCTGGTCTGTCCTGACACCCCCACCCCCACCCCACAGATGGCGTTCCGGTACCTGTCGTGGACCCTCTTTCCCCTGCTGGGCTGCTATGCCGTCTACAGCCTCCTGTACCTGGAGCACAAGGGCTGGTACTCGTGGGTGCTCAGCATGCTCTACGGCTTCCTGCTGACCTTTGGTGAGCAGCCCAGCCCCCACCTGGAGCACACGCCCCCGCCGTTCCTTGCCCATCATTCTTGTAGGCCACAGCCTGGGGCTGGCTGCCAGGCCGGCCTCGCCCCCACCTGGAGGGCCTGTGCTGCAGACCATCGGAGGCCCGTGTTCGCGGCTCCAGCGAGCACAGCAGCCACGCCCCGTTCTGGGCCTTGCTGGACTCCAGACAGTGCACACCCAGAGTGGGTGGCCGTGGGAGCAGAGCTGGAAGGGTGCTTCTGGCCAGGTCTGCAGAGAGAAGGCCGGCACTCACTGAGTGTGAGTGCAGGTGAGGGCGGAGCAGTAGAGGCGCACTTAGATGGAGCTCAGGAGCTGCTCTGAGGACAGATGCTTGGCGGCCCCAGACCTCAGGTCACGGCCATCCCGAGCTATAGCATAACGGTGGGAACAATGCAGAGATCTGTGGTGGGCTGTGCCAGAGGGGCCGCGGGGCCGGGCAGGCGGTCACGGTCCCCTTTGTCTCCCGAAGGCTTCATCACCATGACACCGCAGCTCTTCATCAACTACAAGCTCAAGTCTGTGGCCCACCTGCCGTGGCGAATGCTCACCTACAAGGCCCTCAACACCTTCATTGACGACCTGTTCGCCTTTGTCATCAAGATGCCTGTCATGTACCGGATCGGCTGCCTGCGGGACGGTAAGGCCCAGAGGGCACGGGGACAGGTGGGCGGGAGGAGCCGCGCCGCACTGTGCTGGGCCATCTCGGCCTCACACGGTCCCTTCCCCCAGATGTGGTTTTCTTCATCTACCTCTACCAACGGTGGATCTACCGCGTCGACCCCACCCGTGTGAACGAGTTCGGTATGAGCGGCGAGGACGTCTCAGCAGCGGCATCCAGGGCCCAGGCGTCCACTGCAGAAGGGGCTCTCACGCCTGCACCCAGCACAGCAGCTACCGGAGAGGATGCCGCCACAGTCCCACAGGCCACGCCTGGGGCCTGCACTGCCATCCAGCCCCAGGAAGCTCCTCCAAAGCCAGCAGAGGACAAGAAAAAGGATTAGCCACTGCAGTCCTCCTCATCTGCTCCTGGTGACTGACCGCCACCCCCCTCCCGGGCCCCTTCCTTACCGTTCCTGTCGCCCTCTTCCTGGACAGAGCAGGCCGGGGCGGCAGGAGCCCCCAGGGCCAGGGCCCAGTGTGTGAGGTGGGGCCGGGCAGGCCGGGGCTGGCTGTGTATGTGGAGGCCCCGTCTGTCGTCTGTTTGTCCGTCTGTTCCTGTGTGTTCGCAGACCTCTCGCCCTGCCAGCCCAGCACCATCGGGAATCATGGTGAAGCCAGTATGGCGCCGAGGGCGGGCCAGGCGGGGGAGGGGCCAGGGCTCCCCTGTGGGATGCCTGTGGGCCTCCGCCATCGTGTCCCTCATCCCCTGACCGCCGCCCTTTAACACAGTCTGGATTTAATAAATTCATATGGGTGTTTAACTTAGGCTCCGCCCCCTGCCTCCTCTGCCTGCCGTGGCTCACCGTGTCTGGGCTGGGTCAGCATTCGGTGCCCTGGGCTCACCTGTGCTGCATAGAGCCCTTAGTGGTGGTGCCTGCCTGAGAGTCAGAGGAGCTAAGGTGGAGAGAGGGCAGAGGCTTACGAGGTGGCGCAGCCCTGACAACCTGGCTTTGCACTTCTGTTGTGCTTCAAGGCCACACGACCTGAGTTGATCACCAAACCACACACAGAGGCAGGAGAGAAGCAACTCCAGTGTTGTCTGACCTCCTCACACACACACTGGACACACACCCAAACATGATAACTGCCTCAAAAGAGGTCTCCCAAAACACTCCCATCTTAGACTCCTAGGAGGCTCCTAGAAAGCAAGTGGTGTTTCTGTCCAGCTGCATGCCACCAGGAAGGACCTGAAACACTAGACACCCCCAGATCTGCCCTGGAGCCTCGAGGCCACCTCTAAGAAGGACTCGCCCCACTGAGCCCTGCTCAGGGGAGAAGTGGCGCCTGTATGCACTTACCCGGGCCACAGCAGGGCAGTGAACCCTCGGCTGCCAGTGCAGTGCCCCTCTACAGTGCTGGCCCCAAGAGCCCAGCTGTCAGTACCAGGCGCAGGGGAGCGGACATACTCTAGGAGGTGACAGGCACTGGCTACTCAGTACACCGTCCAGACTGGGATCAGCCATGCTGCGAGGAGGCACTGGACCACCCAAGGTGCTGCAGGCTCCACCCACTTCTCCCCGCTGAGTCAAGCAGGGGTGGTGCCTCACCCCTCCAGCTGCCGCCCCAGTGTCCTCAGAAGAGTAGACAGGGGGGCTGCTGCATGTCCCCAAAGCTTTTGTCTCACGCTCTGCCACAGCCTCATCTCTAGCCCCAGTCTCAAGTCCTTCCTGGGACCCGAGTAGCTGTAGGACACAGTTGGTGCTTCCCAGGCACCTTGCCGCCGAGTCCTGGGCTCTGCCCGCTGTCCACCATGGCAAGGACACCGCGCCTTCGCTGGAGCAAGGCCTGTGAAGACATGGCCGTCATC
This sequence comes from Apodemus agrarius, assembly GCA_964023405.1. Classification (NCBI taxonomy): domain Eukaryota; kingdom Metazoa; phylum Chordata; class Mammalia; order Rodentia; family Muridae; genus Apodemus; species Apodemus agrarius. Next base: position 7,337,792 of record OZ030005.1, on the reverse strand, counting down.
CTTCCATGCTTCACAGACACCTGGACGTAGCCAGAGCCCTCGCTGGGTACTAGTGCACGGTCATACAGGCAGACAGGACAGGACAGGACCACCATTCCTTGGCAGCCATATGGAGCCCACAGCCTAGCACGACCCCAGGCACTGCTTGCACAGTGGCCATACCTCATGCTTGGTTGTGAAAGGGCAGTGCAGGAGATTTTGTAATCCTGGCACTTCGCAGGTGGACGCAGAAGGATCAGGACATCTTCACTGGCTCTGAGTTGAGTTTGAGACCAGTTTGGGCTATTTAACGCCTTGTTTGAAAGAATAAAAAATGGAAAACACCATGAATGCACCATGTACTGTCCCCAACTTGGAGAACAGTGTCCAGCACCATTGCACTCTGCGTGTGTGTGTGTGTGTGTGTGTGTGTGTGTGCACAACAGCTCTTTGAAGTTTGTGATGTTTTTCTGTACCTCGAGATGAGAAACTCAGATTTTATTCCAGCTGGCCATGGGATCACACATTTACCATGGTCCTCAGGAGTCAAAGGCCAGCCTGGTCTGTGTAGCCAACCAGTAGTTAGTGTTTGACTACTGCAGGTGCATGGAGGAGCTGTGCAAGAGTCAACGAGACCTCAGAGCCACCTGTTAGGGATTCCGGTTAGGGGAAATCGGTCACCTGGTTCACTGTCCAGAGAACCTAGGATCTGAACACAGGATATCTGATTCAGGACCTTCCAATTACAACTCCCTTGAGTCTTTTGAGGCAGGGTCTTGCTATAAGTAGTCTAGACTGGCCTAGAACTCAGTGGTGATCAGCCTCAAGTTTTCAAATGTTGAAGTTACTGGTGTGAGCCATCATGCCTGGCTTTCAGGTTTGCTCCCCCCCCCTCCCCGGGACAGGGTTTCTCTGTGTAGACCTGACTGTCCTGGAACTCACTCTGTAGACCAGGCTGGCCTCGAACTCAGAAATCTGCCTGCCTCTGCCTCCCAAGTGCTGGGATTACAGGCGTGTGCCACCACGCCCGGCTCAGGTTTGCTTTTGAATTCACAGTCCTGTCTCAGATCCAGGCAATCAACCCAGGTCCTCTTACATGCTAGGTGGGGGCTCTACCACTGAGCCACGCCCCCAGCCCCCTCACTGGGGGATTCTAGGCAGGGGCTCTACCACTGAGCCATGCCCCCAGCCCCTCACTGGGGGATTCTAGGCGGGGCTCAACCACTGAGCCACGCCCCCAGCCCCTCACTGGGGGATTCTAGGCGGGGCTCAACCACTGAGCCACGCCCCCAGCGCTTTTTTCCTTGTTTCCCATCTGTTTTGTTTGTATTGAGACAAGGCCTGCTATGTAGTGGAACTCACTATTCGTCAGAGGATCTCCTGCCACTGCTTCTCCAGAACAGGCATATTGTGGCTGCAACATCTGTTTGTGCTGCTGAGAACACAGCCTAGAGTCTCATTGTGCTGCACAGGCATCCTATCACGGGCACATCCTCAGCACTGCAGTCTAAGGAAGGAAGGATCGTGTGTGTGTGTGTGTGTGTGTGTGTGTGTGTGTGTGTGTGCCTGGTGAGCCTGATGAGGTTTATTCTATGGGAGATGTCTACCCCTGGACTTGCCTACTACGCTGGCACATTACCCATCTGGTACAAAATGAAAGCGAATATATGGTTCAGTATGAAAGTTACATGCTATTCCCATTTCCATGTTTATCACATTATGATCTAATAGAACACAGCCACAGCCCTGCCTCTGCTCCTCGGCTGTGTATGTAAGGCGGCACATTTGAAAATTAAGACCATTTGGTTTTCAGAGCTTGAGCCTAATGTCTTTCACTGCAAGAAAGGGTTTGCTCTGAGCTGGGCATGATGGTAAGTGCCTGCGGTCCCCAGCACTTGGAAGACTGAGGCAGCTGGATAGTCAGGAATTCAACGCCAACCAGAGCCACATAGCAAAACCAAAATAATGCTCTTTGCTGTGTAACAGTAGTTACTGGTGCCACTCCTTCCTTCTTTCCATCCTCTCTCTCTCTCTTCTTTCTTTCTTTTTTTTTTTTTGATTTGTTTGTTTGTTTGTTTTGTTTTTTTGGATACAGCGTTTCTCTGCGTAGCCCCGGCTATCCTGGAACTCGCTCTGTAGACCAGGCTGGGCTCGAACTCAGAAATCCGCCTGCCTCTGCCTCCCAAGTGCTGGGATTACAGGCGTGCGCCACCACGCCCGGCTTGAAGTGGGCCTGTTTTTAGGAATGCTGTACCCTGGTTTTCACTACAGGCTGCAGCGTGCAGCAAGTGCTTAATTATGCGTAGTTTGCTTGAATCATTGATCACACTTGTGAAGACAGAAGTGGAATGGAACATACAGATTTTTATATTACCAAGCGGCTGGGACTGTAGCTCAGTTGGTAGTGTTTGCCTAACATGCATGAAGTACTGAATAGACCAGTGGAGGCTCATGCTTGGCGTCCCAGCCCTGGAGGAACGAACCTGAAGGATCCGTGGGGCCAAAAGGATCTGCAGTTCAAGATCATCAGTCTGGGCAAGACGAGACCCTATCTAAATTTTACTGCAAACAAATTATCAATGGCTGCTAACTTCCCGCTCCTGGCTTCATTTGCCTGCCTGAAAGATAGCAGGTTCAAGCCCTAATAGTGGGAAAGGAGGGCCCGGTTCTCAGCTTGCTCTGTGGGTAGGGCGCGAGTGGACACGGACAGAGCTCTGTGGGCTTGGCCAGTGCAATGGGCAGAGACTCGCACCCGGACCCTGCAAAGTGCCAAGCCTTCTCTTCCCGGCCGGCCCCGCCCCCGCAGTCACGTGAGCAGCGGGGGTTTTCCCATTCCCTTTGGCGTGACGTCACTGAGGGCTGCGAGCCAATGGGAGCGCAGGCCGGCGGCGCCGGGGAATTCCGCCGCCCCGCCCCCGCCCGCCGCCCGCTCGGCCCGGCGCCCCCCGCAGCCCCGGGCGCCGTGCGTCCAGCCCGGCCTTCGGCCCTAGCCTTGCACCGCTCGCCGGCCGGCGATCGTCCCAGCCGACCGGGCTGTCCGGCTGTCCGGCTTGCCCTCGTGCGCGCTTCGCCCTGAGCTGGCCTTCGGGCTGTCGGTCCCTACGGGCCGGGCCATGCCGAGTCGCCGCGCTGCCAGAGAGTCCGCGCCCGAGCTAGGGGCCTTGGGTAAGCAGAGTGGAACCTCTGGGGCGGGGCTCGGGCTGGGGGAGTTCGGGGCGCTCGGAGTCATCTGCGGGTTCCCGCAGGATTCGCGGTTCGGTGCGGAGAGTACGAGGGTGGCGGGGACACTGCGTGAGGGACGAGGCAGAAGGTAGAGGATGGTGAAGGGTCCTGCCGGGGAGATACAGGCTAGGCGTCCCGCTACGGAGTGAGAAGGGGGCGGGGCCTGAGCCTGAGGCAAAGAAGGGGGCGGGCCCGGCGGCGACCGGGCGGAGGGGCGGGGCATAGCTCTCAGGGGGCGGAGCCGGACACACACAGGGGCAGGACAAGGCTTCTGGTTTACCGAGTGGGTGAGGCTGCTCTAAGGAGTAAGGGGCGGGGTCTGATTCGAGGAAGTGTTTTATACTTTCCAAACAAGGGGGACCCTCCTCCCGCAAGGCCTAAAGGCAAAGAAAGGGGCGGGGCCCAGCTTCCAGATTTAAGGAGGAGCGGTGCCTGACCTCGAGGAGGAGGCGGATCCAGGACTGTGCTTGACAGGAAATAAGGGCGGGGTCAGGCTCCAAGAGCACGAAGAGGTGTGTGGCTCAGAGAGTGGCGGGACTTACCCTGGGGTCGGGGGAGGAGAAGTGGGGCGTGGCAGCAGGCCTAGGGAAGGGGCAGGGCCTGGTCAGAAAGCGGAGGGCGGGGCCTGACGCTGGGCTCGAAAGGGGCGGGGCCTGCAGTGAGAAGGGGAGAGGAAAGTTCTGCAGTGACAAAGTCTTGGGGCTCGGATTTCTCCCTGAGGGAAGAAAGGAGCCGGGGGTTTCCCTGAGGCTTCAGGAGTCCTCCAAGTTCCACCTAAGGGGGAAAGTAGGGGTGTCGAGTGGTGATTGCCGGGGTCAAGGGCAGAAATGGAAAGCCAGAACTCTGGCAAGAGTTAGAGAAGGCTGGCCTCACCTGAGCTCGGGAGGAGGAGGGACTTCATTCAAAGGACCAAGCCAGAGAGGGGAGCAGGCTTGTCAGAGGCTCCGCTCCTGCACTGGTTGTTGATCCAGGTCTCCATACGCAGGTTCCGGTGACCTCCCTTCGCTGTCACTAACCGTCTCCAGGACCACAGGTGAGCGACAACTGCCCCCGCCAGACACGCACACAGCACCTGTCCACCTGCTTGTAGGAATGGGATTGGAGGAGCCCCTGCGGAGAGGAGCGAGTGTACCCACTCTACAAGCTGTGTCCCTCCCTTGGGACAAATCTTATCTTGGGCTTTGGAACTGTATTTCAGAAATGATGTTACCACCCCCTCACATGATTTCCCTAAAGCTGCCTCAGTTTTATCCATCTGTATGATGGGTTTCATACCCATTTGTTCCTTTGTGAGGATGGAGAAAGTTAGATGAGCTGATGCTTACTAAGTCACAACCTTGCAGTTTGCAGTAACTGTGAGTGGCATGGTCGTGATAGGAGTACTGATGGCTGTTACTTAGACTGTCATAGTCCTCAGGCCATGTGTGTTCAAATTATCCAGGCCCTTGGAGAAGCAGGGAGCAGGAGCGGGCAGCGGTGGTCCATGTCTTTAATCCCAGCACTCAGGCAGATCTCTGTGAGGCCAGCCTGGTCTACATAGTGAGTTCCAGGACAGCCAGGTCTACAGAGAGAAACCCTGTCTCGCAAGAACAACAACAAAGAGAACCATTGCCAGTCCCAGCAGCGTATGCCTGTACCATCCTGTGATGTTCCCAGCATGGGGAGCTGAAACAGGGGGATGAAACAAACCTGAGGCTTAGAGTGGGGCCCTGTATCAAAGCATGAGACAGACAGACAGACAGCCCACAGACAGGGCGGACAGAGGGTGTGGCTCGGCTGAGAGTTAACAGGCGCGTGCCAGGCTCTGGGTCTGACCCCAGCACTCTATTGGTGCACAGCTGTGACTCCAGTGCCTAGGGCGTGGAAACGGAAGCCGGGAGTCCAAGGCCACCCTCAGCTACACGGCATGGCCAAGGCCTCTCTGAGGGTCTGAGACTTACAGTTCCTGAGGGCGAGCCTCTGGCCGTGTTAGTAGGGAGACTAGCTGCAGGCAGGCAGGCCTGGGCTGCAGTGCCAGCCGGAGCTCACCCCCTGACCCCTGCAGTGCCAGCCAGCCAGAGCTCACCCCCTGACCCCTGCAGTGCCAGCCAGCCGGAGCTCACCCCCTGACCCCTGACCCCTGCAGTGCCAGCCGGAGCTCACCCCCTGACCCCTGCAGTGCCAGCCAGAGCTCACCCCCTGACCCCTGCAGTGCCGGCCAGAGCTCACCCCCTGACCCCTGCAGTGCCGGCCAGAGCTCACCCCCTGACCCCTGCAGTGCCGGCCAGAGCTCACTCCCTGACCCCTGCAGTGCCAGCCGGAGCTCACCCCCTGACCCCCGCAGTGCCAGCCCGAGCTCACCCCCTGACCCCTGCAGTGCCAGCCAGCCGGAGCTCACCCCCTGACCCCTGACCCCTGCAGTGCCAGCCGGAGCTCACTCCCTGACCCCTGCAGTGCCAGCCAGAGCTCACCCCCTGACCCCTGCAGTGCCAGCCGGAGCTCACCCCCTGACCCCCGCAGTGCCAGCCCGAGCTCACCCCCTGACCCCTGCAGTGCCAGCCAGCCGGAGCTCACCCCCTGACCCCTGACCCCTGCAGTGCCAGCCGGAGCTCACTCCCTGACCCCTGCAGTGCCAGCCGGAGCTCACCCCCTGACCCCTGCAGTGCCAGCCAGCCGGAGCTCACCCCCTGACCCCTGACCCCTGCAGTGCCAGCCAGAGCTCACCCCCTGACCCCTAATCATAAGGCAGGGGGGCCACAGAGGGAGAGAGGGAGAAGCAGGGAGAGATGGAGGTGAGGAAGCTAGGAATGGCGTGAGCTTCTGAGTCCTCAGAGTCCATGCCTGGTGACACACCCCCAACAAGGCCATGCTTACTAACTCTTTCCACAATGTCCCTTCAACTGGAGATCAAGTATTCAAACATATGAGTCTATGGGAGCCACTGTCATTCCAAATGCCATACTGGGCAACTTAAGAGACTGTTTCAAAGTCAACGAAATAACCCAAAAACCCCTCAGGGGCTAGCAGCATGGCCAAGTGGTGAAACATTTCTTTAGCAAGTACGAGGCCCTGAGGCCCTGGGTTCCACTCTGTCTTAGGGTTTTTTGTTTTTGGTTGTTTTTTTTTTGGTTTTTTTTTTTTGTTTTTTTTTTTGGTTTTTAGAGACAGGGTTTCTCTGTGTAGTCCTGGCTGTCCTGGAACTCACTCTGTAGACCAGGCTGTCCTCGAACTCAGAAATCCGCCTGCCTCTGCCTCCCAAGTGCTGGGATTACAGGAGTGCGCCGCCACGCCCGGCCGTCTTAGGGTTCTTATTGCTGTGAAGAGACACCGTGACCATGCCAACTTTTATAAAAACACTTCATGTGGTTGGCTTATAGTTCCGACGTTTAGTTCATTATTTGTCATGGCAGAAACCACAGTGGCGTGCAGGCACACAGGGTGCTGGAGGAGGAGCTGAGAGGTCTACACTGTGATCCCCAGGCAGGAGACTGAAAACCTAAAGCCCATCCCCACAATGACACGCTTCCTCTAGCAAGGCCACACCCACTCCAATAAGGCCACCTTCTAACAGTGCTAATCCTTATAGGCCTATGGAGGCAAATTACATTCAAACTACCACACCTTGGCTGGCCTAGAACCCACTCTATAGACCATGCTGGCCTAAAACTCAGAGTTGTGTGCACTTGTGCCTCCCGTGTGCTGAGATTGAAGGTGTGCACTGCGGTTGACACCCCAGCTTACTGCAGCAGCTGTGGCAAACGTTTCCCTGGGCCTGGCTTACAGTTCGGAGATGTAGCCCTGCACACTGCAGTGTGGCGATGGCGGTATGCAGGTAGACATGATGCTGGAGAAGGAGCTGAGATTTCTAAATCCAGATCGGCAGGCAGCAGGAAGAGAGAGCGACACTGGGCCTGGCTTGACCATCTGAAACCTCAAAGCTCACCCCCAGTGACACACTTCCTCCAAGGCCACACCCACTAATAGTGCCACCACTCAACTCAAAACCACGCCATTTGATAAATAAAGCAAAGCAAATAAAGCACTGTAAACAAATATTAACGGATGATACAATATTTCTGCTGTCCCCTGCCCCCTCAAGAGACCTAGGCCTAAATTGCCTAACATCTCTGTCTACTTAAGGTATGGGCCTATTTCCAGGATCTCTCTGGAGGCCTAGATTTCTACCCCCTGCCTTCCATTTAATTAATTAATTAATTAATTAATTAATTTTGTTTGTTTGTTTTTTTGTTTTTTCGAGACAGGGCTTCTCTGTGTAGTTCTGGCTGTCCTGGAACTCACTCTGTAGACCAGGCTGGCCTCGAACTCAGAAATCCGCCTGCCTCTGCCTCCCAAGTGCTGGGATTAAAGGCGTGCGCCACCACTGCCCGGCCCCTTTAATTTTTTAAGATCAAATGTCTCAATATTTTATTATCTATGTTTACTTACTGTATAAGCCCATTTCCAAGCTCTATTTTTTTGTCCTATCAGTCAAAGAAGACCCATAGATCCCATGAGGAGACTATGTTCAAACATCCAGAGAAGCTGACTTTCAGGTCTTCTCTCGAACATTCGTTCACTCACTGTCCCTAACTTCTCTCTCCCCTGGAACCCGACGTTTGCCGCACCTACCAACTGGCCCTCTGCCTCGCATCGTGTTATTTCCAAACCATAGGTAGAAATCCCCATGTGGCTCAGGAAAAATCTGTATGCCCTTCTAGTCTTTGTTTGTTTGTTTGTTTCTTCGAGACAGGGTTTCTCTGTGTAGCCCTGGCTATCCTGGAACTCACTCTGTAGGCGTACGCCACCTCCGCTGCCGCTGCCACCACCACCACCACCACCACCACCACCACCACCACCACCACCACCACCCGGCCTGGCCCCTTCTAGTCTTAAAAGTAAACAAATTTTAAGAGTCTATCCTCCAGTCACCTGCTTGTAGGAAGCCATCGACTTTTACTGTCTGGCTCCGCCTCAGAGCAGCCTCCGGTCTCTGCCTCTGCACGGCGGGGATCCCAGCGTCTCGGAGCTGAAGCTCCCCCTGTGCTCCTTAGTTCCAGTTTCCCCTCCCCACCCCCAAGCGTGCGCAGCCACACGGATCACTCTGCTCTGCTCGCTAAGAAACCAAGTCTTCCCTTTCTAGACTTTTCTCACTGTGTGTGTGATCCATCCAAGAGTTCTTAAATTAATAGTGGATTCTGGCCTCCATTTTGGCATCTACCTCGGCTAGCGTGCCCTTCCCAGAACTCCCAGCTCAGGACCCCAAATCACCTTCAGTTGCTCAGCCACCATCAGATCCAGCTCAGCACCCCAACCTCCCCCGCCCGCCCGTAAGAGCGTCCTGCGGGGGTTCACACAACTGCTCGACTTCTCTCCTTCCTGAGCATGGAGAGGGGCCTGGAGGTCCCGTCTGTTCTTCTTTCTGCCCAGAAATTGGCTCATGGCATCTTTATTGATAGATCAAGAAACAGGACTTTAGCCGGGCGCACGCCTGTAATCCCAGCACTTGGGAGGCAGAGGCAGGCGGATTTCTGAGTTGAGTTCCAGGACAACCAGGGCTACCCAGAGAAACCCTGTTTCGAAAAAACAAAAACAAAAGCAAAACAAAACAAAAAACCCCAAAACAAAAACAAAACAACAACAAAAAAGAAATATCTAGTTCCTAGCCATGCAGCAGCCGCTCCCACCATCTGTCAGATGGTCTGTGTCCCCTGCCTGTGACATGAGTGGCCAGTGCTGCGTCTACAGCGCGTCGGTCACCGGCTCCCGGGACAACGCCCACCCTTGAGCTGAGATGCGAGCCTTGGCTGGCCCCAAAGCTACCCCGATTCATATTGCCGGGCGTGGTGGCACATACCTTTAATCCCAGCACTTGGGAGGCAGAGGCAGGCGGATTTCTGAGTTCGAGGCCAGCCTGGTCTACAGAGTGAGTTCCAGGACAGCCCGGGCTACACAGAGAAACCCTGTCTCGAAAAACCAAAAGAAAAAAAAAAAAAAAGAAACATGACAACACCATTGCATGCCTGGAGTTCCCATATTTGGGGATGCTGAGGCAGGAAGATCATCCTGTTTACATAGTGAGAGTCTACCTCAAACAAACAAACAAACAAAAAAATGAGAAGCATAATTTATCTCCTGAGATTTGGAAGACAGAGCCAGCTGGATCTTAGTGTGAGAACTCTGTAGCTTCAGTGGCTGTCCAGGTGTAGACGCCGCTCGGGGGGACACCAGAGGCCCTGGTGCAAGCATAGGAAATGGGATTTCAGAGGTGTGGAAAGGCAGGCTAGCCTTGGAGACAGGAGTGACCCAAATGCTGGGTCAGGACAGGAGGAGCTGAGGCTTGTGTGGTTCGAATCACTGCACTGAGGGCCCCACAAGTCGATCCTGATAGCATCTGTCTGGTTGTTTTTTATTGAGTACCGTTTGTGCATTCCATTCAGTGCTGATCATTGCTAGGGACAGCAGTGACCAAGGAAGCCCTAGCCCATCCTTACAGGACTCCCTACCCAGACCAGGAAGCAGGTCAATAAACAAAGGTGAGATTACCAAAAGCAGCAACGGCTGAGAGGAGATCCTGGAGGTCAGTGACATTCAAAAGTCGGGTGGGGACAGGTTGATGGAGCCGGGCAGGGGGCAGGTGGAAGGACCAATTCCTTCCTTCTGAACTCGGGATAAAGTGAGAATGTGGCAGGCAGGGTCCCCGGGGCTCCGTTCTCAAGCTGAGTGTATCTCAGTGAGACATACGACAGGCAAGCTCGCATCTTCAGGACCCTGCACGCACGCACGGCCCAGAAGCCATGTTTTCTGGCTAGCCCGGAAGAGCCACAGCCCTCCATCCACAACATTCCAAGGCTAGGATGGCACTAGTGCACCTCCACACCCAGCTCCCAGCTCCCAGGGGTCGGTTGGCGACCCCCAAGTAGAATTTCCGGAGTTTAGGTTTGGTCTGGTTTAGACAAGATCTCACCCTTTAGCCTAGGTTGCCCTGAAGCTCACTGTGTAGTACAGATTGGCCTCAAACTAGTGGCAGTCCTCCTGCCTCAAGATCTTAGTGCTGGGATTACAGTCACAGGCCACAATGCCTGGGAGTTCACACTTGCCTCTGTCTCCGGGCTCATCTGGCAGAGCTATCTCCGGAGGGTTTTCCGAACACAGTGTTTTGAGGTTGGCCCTGCCAGGTCCCCTCTGGTCTCAAGGCCTCAGCACTCCCTGTCTCACTGGAAGGGAACTTGGCATCAACCAAACTCACTGATCAGATGAGATAAGGGTACAGGAAAGCTGCCTTCCCCGAGGCAAAGTGCAGCGGCCAGGAGCCACTCCCAGGAGTGCACGGGAGAAAGGAAGGGCGGCTGAGGGAGGGGGAGGGGCCTGGCAGGCAGGCAGGGGGCACTGTATGACCAGTCCCTGGCCAGGAGCTTCCACAGTAGCTCTGATCAGTTGGGTGGCCCTCCCTGCTGCGTGACTTCTGGGCCCCTTTGCGCCCTCCCGCTTCCCCGAGTCCTGTCTGGGGGCATGGTGGGAGGTTGGTTCCCTTACTTCGTGGGTGATTTTTACTGGGAAGTGATGAGGTCTCACTGGGTATGTAGCATGGCTGCTGCCCTTTCCTCCCCGTCCCCTCTGCAAAGTCGGGGTGAGCCTGAGATGGTGGGGACTAGGCTAGGGTGCAGAGTGGGCGGGCAGCGCCCTGGGTTTGGTCGGTTTCTTCGGGCCCAGGGTGGACTTTCAGGATGGAACCTGTACATGATTTATTTTCAGCTACACACGTACACACCCCAAGTCCCCTCACAGCACCCCTTTCCCTGTTCCACAAGTTCCTGGCCACACTGTCATCCCTGGTCTGAGGGGTGCTCTTGAGTTCCTTTGGGAATACCTTGATGCTGGGCCCCCAACATTAAGAGCTGAAGGGATTAAGGAGATTGGGTTGGAAGCCCCAGGACGGCTGCCATGGGGGCGGGGCGGGGGACTCAGTGTTAGCGGTCGTGTCTGATGGTGTCTGACCTTCACCTTTCTTTTCTCTCCCTTCCACAGATGAACTGGGTGAGTATCAGAAAGCAGGTGTTGGGGGCTGAGGGGGCTGGCATGGTAAAGCGGGGACACAGCTGTCTGACGGGAGCGGGCTCTGGTGTGCCGTGAGGAGTCCCGAGGGTCTGCACTCCAGCACTCTAGCCGGCCTCTTGGTTTCTGTTCTCTGTGGCCGGTGCTCACTCGTGTACTAGGCCCAATGCCAGGCACCAGCAGTCCAGCTCTGAACAAAGCTAACTCGCTGCCCTGGAGGAGCTGACGGTGTGGGCTGTGGAGTCAGAAGAAAACAGAGAACGGGCAGGAGAGAGTGCGCTTAGGACGAGGCTTGGCAGAGGCCAGTGCCTGGGAAGGCGTGGGGCAGCCAGGCGCGCCCGGGCCTCGTGCCGGACCTCTGCACTCACAGGTAGAAGCAGGAAGAGCAGAGCCCATGCCCGAATCTCCCTCCGCACTCCGTTGGAGATCAAAGTGAATTAGACCCAAGGGCGAGTGGTGCACACATTTGATCCCAGCACTTGTGAGGCCGAGGCAGGCAGATCTCTGTGAGTTTAAGGCCAGGCTGGTCGACAGAGCGAGTTCCAGACAGCTAGGGCTACACAAAAAAAAGTGACTTGAAAAATCAAGGAAAAAAAAAAAGTAGCCCAGGCTGGCCTTAAAATAACCATCTAGCTGAGGATGACCTTAGCTGGGGTGGAAACCAGGGCTTTATCCCTGTGCGCGCTGGGCCAGCCCTCTACCGATTGAGCTACAGCCCTTTGCTTATTTGGATATCTTGCCATGTAGGCCATGGGAAGGCTCAAATCCGTGCCCCCATGCTAAACAATGTAAAACCATTGAACCACGCCCCCAGCCTCTGCCTGGGGATTCTAGGCGGGGCTCTACCACTGAGCCACGCCCCCAGCCCCTCCCTGGGGGATTCTAGGCGGGGCTCTACCACTGAGCCACGCCCCCAGCCCCTCCCTGGGGGATTCTAGGCGGGGCTCTACCACTGAGCCACGCCCCCCAGCCCCCTCCCTGGAGGATTCAGGGCAGATTCTACTAATGAACTCTATCTATATTTGAGGCAAGTTTTCTGTGGGGATATTGTGGATCTTTACTTGCCAAGGAATTAGGAGCTATGGGAGATTTCTAAGGCAAAAGAGGGCTGGGTTGGTACTAACAAAATTGCTTTGGCTGTGTGAAATGCTCAAATACTCAGCCGATGTGTGGAGCAGCAGTGGGAGAAGGTAACTCAGGGAAAAGTAAAGATGGCTTTGGCGTAGAGGCACAGCGGTGTGAGTTCCGCGTGGGGTTCCTTCTGGCACTTGTCCGGATTTGCAGCCCTGGAGAGGCAGAGGCAAGAGGAGCATGCACTGGAGACCTTGGCTGCAGTGGGACCCTGTCTCCACAAGCCAGGGCGGGCGGGCCGGCTCAGTGGTTGAGTGCAGGCGTTCGGTCTCCCAGAGAACCCGAGCTGGGTTTCCAGCACTCATGTTGAGAGACTCACAGCCACCTGTAACCCCGGCACATCCGGCTCCCCTTCCTGCCTCTGCACCTGGGCACTCGGCACACACCCCTGTATAGGCAGATGCATATGCGTGACTTTGACAGCTCCTCAGAGGACTGGAGAGCTAGCTCAGTGCTTGAGAGGATTCCCAGCACCAATGGCCGCTCACGACCGTTTTTTAAGTTCAGTTCTAAGGGTTCTCACGCCCTCTTCTGGCCTCTGAGGGCGCTGGACCTTCCAAGTGATGCACAGACATATATGCAGTAACACACACACATACACACACACACACACACACACACTCTCACACACACTCACACATACATACACACACACTCACACATACATACACACACATTTATTTACAGAAAAATTCTTTTAAGAGAAGGGTGAGCTGGAGCACACCTTCATCTCAATGTTCTTTTTTTTAAAGATTTATCTACTTATTATATATAAGTACACAACTGCAGCTCTCTTCAGACACACCAGAAGAGGGCGTCAGATCCCATTACGGATGGTTGTGAGCCACCATGTGGGTGCTGGGAATTGAACTCAGGACCTTTGGAAGAGCAGTCGGTGCTCTTAACCCCTGAGCCATCTCTCCAGACCTCATCTCAGCATTCTTCGGCAGAGGCAGGTGATCTCTGTGGGTTCCAGCCTTCAGAGAATGGGAATTGGGAGCCAGGGCTTCCGAGAGAAACCGTGCCTCCAAAACAAACAAACAAACAAACAAACAAACAAAACAACCACCAAAAATATCAGAATAAATCAAGCAAAGAATAAGGATGAGGGCCGGGGTGTAGCATATATGATGAGGGTGGTGGGTCCTTGTGAGTTCAAGACCGGCCTAGTTCCAGGCGCTACAATAAGGAGACCCTGTGTCAGAAAACCAAAAACAAAACAACCACCAGCAAAAACAAGGTAAAAAGAAAGAAATAAAAAGGCAGGGAAAGCACGTGTGAGAAGGCAGGAAGGAGCCTAGCCCCGTCCCGCCTCAGCCTCGCAGCCTCACGGGTGCCCTGTGCTTGCCCCGCAGAAATCATCGACGAGTACATTAAGGAGAACGGCTTCGGCCTGGACGGGGCCCCGCTGAGTGAGATGCCCCGCCTGGTGCCCCGCGGGCCGGCCTCGCTGAGCAGCGTCACGCTGGGACCAGCCGCGCCGCCGCCCCCGGCCACGCCGTCCTGGACCTGCACGCTGGGCAGGCTGGTGTCGCCCGGCCCGTGCCCCCGGCCACACCTGGTCATCACAGAGCAGCCAAAGCAGCGTGGCATGCGCTTCCGCTACGAGTGCGAGGGCCGCTCGGCCGGCAGCATCCTCGGGGAGAGCAGCACCGAAGCCAGCAAGACCCTGCCCGCCATCGAGGTGTGTGCGTGCGCTGCGGTGCCGGGAACAGCATTGCCAGACCTCCATCCGGCTGCCAACCTCAGAAAGGCCTGGGGTGCTGCCTCGTACTTATAGACCCCGGCTTCCCGAGACTGGGGCACAGGAGGGCAGGGGGGCTATCCCGGATTACAGAGTGGGGCCCTTTCTTTAAAACAGCGAGGACAACAGCAGGGTCCATGATACTGTGTGTGAGACCGGTCCGATGACAAATTAGCATCTGGATCCCAAAGGGGTGCCATCAAAAGTCACTCTCAACCTCCCAGTTCGCCACTAGAGGGAAGCACGCACTCAAACTCCTCACAGGCTAGGCCTTGCAGGCCCGCAGAGCCCAGAGGACACAGAGCCAGAGTGGGGCAGCCTCCTGGGGCTGGTGATTGTCTGCGCCATCACCTATGGCTACTGGATAAGACATTCGTTTTCCTGTTGAAATTTTTTCGGCAATGGGGATTGAACCTAGGTTTCTGTATTTGTTGGGCAGCAGAGGGACCCTACCAGGGGACCATGCCCCCAGCCTTCTGATTTTAATTTTTATTTTGAGTCTCATGCTTGTTGTCCAGGGTTGCGCTTAACTTTTTATCGTTTTTTCGTTTGTGAGTAGCTGGAGTTACAGGCTTATACCGGCAGGCCTGTTTTTTGTGGTGGTTGCTCGTTTTTTGAACTGGAGTCTTCAAACGTTTCCCAGGCTGACCCCAAACACTGCTACTCACGAAGGCATCCTCCTGTCTCAGCCTCCAAAGTTAGGCGGGACTACAGGTGTATGCCGTCCTGTCCGGATAGCTTGTCTCTGACTCTGTCTGTATGTCCATCTTTCTGAGTTAGGCTTGCTCTGCTCTTAGGACTCCATCTGCCTGCTTGGTGACGCAGGCCGTTCCTCCCAGCATGGAGGAGGCAGAGGCAGCCTGATCGCTATGAGTTTGAGGCCAGCCTGGTCTACATAGTGAGACCCTGTTTCAAAAAAAAAGTACATTTTTTTATGTGCTGGATGTAGAGGTATAGGCCCATCGGCGCTCTGGAGTGGAGGCAGGGGGGTGGAGGGCTCAAGGTCACTCACCAGCTCCACGGTGAGTTCAGTCCTAGCTTGGGTTACATGAGGCCCAAGGAAGGGCGGGACATGGTGGCTCATACCTGTAATGTAGCATCTCAAAGGCCGAGCCAGAAAAATCAGGAGTTCAAGGCCACCCTGGCTGCTTAGCAAATCACAGGAAACTTGGTTTACCTGAGTGCATGAGATGCCGTCTCAAAAACTGTATGTTCAAAGAAAAATCCAGGGGCCTGGAGAAATGGCTTAGCTGTTAAGAGAACTGGCTGCTCTTCTGAAGGTCCTGAGTTCAAATCCCAGCAACCACATGGTGGCTCACGACCATCCGTAATGATATCTGACGCCCTCTTCTGGTGTGTCTGAAGACAGCTACGGTGTACTCACATATAATAAGTAAATAGATCTTTAAGAAAAAAAGAGAAAGAAAGAAAACTCCAGCAGAACAGGAGTAGGTAGGGAAGGAAGAGACGGGGAGGGGCGGAAGAGATGGCGCGTGTCCGGCCCTGCACAGGCTAGAGAGCTTAAGCAGGGCCTTCCCCTGGTGTTCCAGGGAGAGGAGGTGGGGTTAGCGACAAGGGAGGCCCAGGGAGCCTGGAGGGGGGAGGGGTCCCCTAAATTCCCAACGAGCCCATGTCTTCCTGCAGCTTCGAGACTGTGGCGGGCTGCGGGAGGTGGAGGTGACGGCGTGCCTGGTGTGGAAGGACTGGCCACACCGGGTACACCCACACAGCCTCGTGGGGAAAGACTGCACGGATGGCGTCTGCAGGGTGCGGCTGCGGCCTCACGTCAGCCCCCGGCACAGGTACCAGACCCCGCCCGACCTTTGACCCCAGCTTCTCACCTCTCTCTGCTCCGGGAGATTTCACCGGTACCTCAGCCAGGCCTGCCCTGTTGTTCCGTGTGGACGATGGGGAGAGTTAGGTGTGGGCGCAGGAGTGTGCACCCACGGGTCTGAAAACCGGCCGCACACACCCACTCCCAGTCCATATTTGCTTTTTGTTTTGCCTTTCGAGACAGGGTCTTGCCATGTAGTCAAAACTAACGTGGAATCTGAGATCCTCCTGCCTCGGTCTCCACAGGCAGGTACCCCCAGACATGTGCCTGTTCTCTAGAGGAGACAGGGTCACCAGCGCTGCCTGTGACCCAGACCCAACCTGACTGAGATGCCATAGCCGAGGACAGTGGTGGGACTTGGTTCGCTCCTTCCTCTGTCCCTTCCCAGGGTTAACCTCGGCTAGTTAGGCTGGTCAAGACCTTTACCTGCTGAGCCATGTAATTAACCCTAGTTTTTGTTTTTGAGACAAGAAAGTACATAGGCCAGGCTATCCTCAAAATTCACTATTGTAGCTGAGGATGGCCTTCACTGTTTTTTCTTTTGACAGTGTCACTATATAGCCCAGGCTGGCCTGAAACTTGTTGCCTAGAACAGAGATCTTCTTGCCCCTGTCTTCCTAGTGCTGGGATTAAAGAGTGGACCACTATGTCCACTGACTGAATTTATGATCCTCCTGCCTCTACCTCCTGAGAGCTAAGAGCACAACCACAGCCATTTATTGAGGTTTTATTTTATTTTATTGTTTGTTTTTTTTAGATGGGGTTTTTCTGTGTAATAGCCCTAGCTGTCCTGGACTCAATTTGCAGACCAGGCTGGCCTCAAACTCACAGAGATCTGCCTGCCTCTGCCTGCTGGGATTAAAAGCATGGGCCACCATGCCCGGCTCACTGAGTCTTTTAATTACTTAGCTTAGAGTGAGTGACTTTCTATGTAACACCGGGTAGCTTCAAATTCAGGAACCCCCTGCTTCAGCTTCCTAAGGGCAGAGAAGGCAAGTTCTCGGTCTCACTACAGTACGCCTTAGCGGTGCCCACAGCGCAGCGGCGTGGCTGTGTGTCCTGTCCGGAGCCCGCCCCTCACAGCCTGCCCTGTCTCCGTGTAGCTTTAACAACCTGGGCATCCAGTGTGTCCGGAAGAAGGAGATCGAGGCTGCCACGGAGCGGAAGATCCAGCTGGGAATTGACCCCTACAATGGTAGGCGCCCACTTGTGTACCCCGCCCCACCCCACCCCGCCCCGCCTGCCCTTCAGCTGCTTTTTGTTTTGTTAGTTTGATTGGTTTGGGGGTTTTGTGGCTTTGTTTTGTTTGGTTTGGTTTTCTTGGTTTCTCTGTGTAGCCTGGGCTGTCCTGGAACTCACTCTGTAGACCAGGCTGGCCTCAAACTCACTGATCCGCCTGCCTCTGCCTACCGAGTGCTGGGATCAATGTTGCCACCACCGCCCGGCTAAGTACTTGTCTTAAAGGCGTGCGCCACCACTTCTCAGCTTCTTTTCTTTTTCTTTTTTCTTTCTTGTTTTTTTGTTTTGTTTTGTTTTGTTTTTGTTTTTGAGACAGGGTTTCTCTGTGTAGCCCTGACTGTCCTGGAACTCACTCTGTAGACCAGGCTGGCCTCGAACTCAGAAATCTGCCTGCCTCTGCCTCCCAAGTGCTGGGATTACAGGCGTGCGCCACCACGCCCGGCGCTTCTTTTCTTTTTTAAGAAATTAAAAGATATTACATGTATTTATTTGGCGTGCACATGTGTGGGTCTCGCCTGTGTGGGCACACCTCGGAGTTCCAAGGGCGCCGTGCGGGGGTCGTTTTTTTCCCCAGTGGGCTCCGGCAAATGAAGTCAGGCTCTCAGGCCTTTTCACCACTGAGCCAGCTCACTGACCCCTTTATTTGATTTTTCATTTTGGTTTTCAAGACAAGGTCTCAACGTAGACCAGGCTGTCCTTGGACTTATCATGTAGCCAAGGATAGCCTCGAACACAGCTGGCTTCTAGCCTCCACTTCCCCAAGTGTTCATTGCTCTGCATTACTGCCTTTCCCCTTTGCCACTGTGCCCCCCCACGGCTTGGCTGCCCCTCTCCCGTGGCTCGGCTGCCCCCCCCCCGCGGCTTAGCTGCCCCCCCCATGGCTTGGCTGCCCCCCCCCGCGGCTTGGCTCCCCCCCCCCGCGGCTCAGCTGGCCCCCCTCCCGTGTCTCGGCTGCCCCACCCCCACCCCACCCCCACCCCCCATACCCCCATACCCCGCTTGGCTGCCCCCCTACGCCCCCCTTCCCCCACCGCCCCCGTGGCTCGGCTGCCCCCCTCCCCCGCGGCTCGGCTGCCCCCCTACACCCCGCTCGGCTGCCGCAGCCTGCCTCTCCTCTCTCTCCAGCTGGCTCCCTGAAGAACCATCAGGAGGTGGACATGAATGTTGTCCGGATCTGCTTCCAGGCCTCCTACCGCGACCAGCAGGGGCATTTGCACCGCATGGACCCCATTCTCTCTGAGCCTGTGTATGACAAAAGTGAGTCCAGGGGCCATGTCCCTTGGGATTGAGGCGTCACAGGTGTGGGAGGCACTCGGGACTGGCCTGGGCGGGCAGGGCACCACTGTGGGGCTTCGTTTGTTTCCTGTCCCGCTGGCTTGCCATGTTTACACAGCGGCTTGGTGCCCACAGCCCAGGGGAGCTGCTCTCCACTTCCCTTTTCTCGGTTTCCCTCCTGGGCACATGGTGAGCGCCGTAGCCCCGGACCCTCATTTATATCCGGAGCCCGGGGCGGGGGGGGGGGGGGGCAGTGCCATCCACGGGCTGGTGCAGTTTGTACCCGTCCGTTTCCGTCTTCTCTCCGTGGGGCGCTGCTCACTGATGCGCCTTGTTCCCTGACAACTCTGTACACATACATGTCGGTCCCTCACTGACCCCGCCGCTGTCTCCCGCCCACGGGGCTCTTCTACAGCCACAGCCTTGGGTTGTAGTTTGTATCCACTGAGTTTACTTGAGACCCCTGGCCGGGCGGTGGCGGCGCATGCCTGTAATCCCAGCACTTGGGAGGCAGAGGCAAGAGGATTTCTGAGTTCGAGGCCAGCTTGGTCTACAGAGTGAGTTCCAGGACAGCCAGGGCTACACAGAGAAACCCTGTCTCAAAAACCAAAAAACCAAGAGAGAGAGAGAGACCCCCACAGCTTGGGGACCGCCCACCGGAGCCTGGCGGGCTCCCTGGTCTCCTGCCTCCTTACCCCCTAAGGGCTGACGTGACCGGCATGAATGACCGTAGCCACGGTGCTGGGACTAAGGATCAAACCCAGGGTGTCATGCATACTAGTGACGCACTTGAGCCGCACCCCCAGCCCATCCCAGACTCCCGTTCACTTTATTTATTTATTATTTTCAGACACGATCTTACTTCATACCTGAGCAAATTAGCAATCCTCCTGCCTCCACATCTTCAGGGGTGGAATTGCAAGCAGACACCGCCATGGTTGACAATATGCAATTTTTGCTCACAGCCTCTGCATGCCCTGTCATTGGTGGGGAGAGTTTTATCATTTAGTCTCCTAATCAGTGGGCAGTGGCCATGGGGGCGGTGTGTGTGTGTGGGGGGGGGATGCTCTGGCCCTTTAGGATCATGGCTGACGTAAGGGAGGGTCACCACTCCTCACTCCTTGCGGCTGATGAGGCGTGGTCCCTAGTTTTGAGAGCTGTTAACAAATGAAGGATGAGGACGGTTGGTCATGCTAGACAAGGGTGTACCGTCAGACATCAGATCAGGTGGCAGATACACATGGTGACACACGCTTGTAATCCCAACCACATGCCAGGCTTAGGCGGGAGGATGGTAAATCCAAGGTCAGCTTGGGAAGCTGATCAATATTAGTCCAGTTAATAAAATATGAGGGCTAGGGTGTGGCTCAGTGGTAGAGCCCCGCCTAGAATCCCCCAGTGAGGGGCTGGGGGCGTGGCTCAGTGGTAGAGCCCCGCCTAGAATCCCCCAGGGAGGGGCTGGGGTGTGGGGGCAGCTCAGAGGTGGAATTTTTATCTAGCCAGTACAAGATCCTATGTTCAGTCAGTTCCACTTTGGGAAACAAAGGAACGAACAAACAGTACTGCAGGTAGCCAACGCTCATTTGGGGACCTTGTGTCGCCCCCAACATGCCCAGTCTCCCTGAGTCCAAGGGTCTCCATTTTGGATAGACACTAAGCGGACTTGAGAGTAGAGTCCTGGCCATTGTCCACTGTACCCTCCTGCCTACGCACCCTGTGTCCCACTGTCCCGCTCACCTGTCAGCAAGCACCGTGGTGTGACGACTCAGTGGCCGCTCTTCCTTCTGCCCTTCTCTCTAGAGTCCACTAACACCTCGGAGCTGCGGATTTGCCGGATCAACAAAGAGAGCGGGCCGTGCACGGGCGGCGAGGAGCTGTACCTGCTCTGTGACAAGGTGCAGAAAGGTGAGGGCCCGCAGGCCACGCGGAGCGCAGAGGGGGAAGTGGGGTGCTGGCAGGGCGTGGCGCCACTCTGGGTGGAGGCGAGGCCCAGCTGCAGGGGTAGGCAGATGCAGGCAATGGTGTGCGAGCGAGCGAGCGAGCCAGCTCAGGTCTGCCAGGGATGGAAACCTGTGAGCTAGCCAGGGCTGGGCAGTACTCCTTCAGGATGCTGCTGTGTCTGAGACACGACTGCACAGACGTGCTGAGAGGGCTGGGGGCGTGGCTCAGCAGGAGAGCCCTGCCAAGAATCCCCAGTGAGGGGGTGCTACGACCACTGAGCCACGCCCCAGCCCCTCCCTGGGGGATTCTAGGCGGGGCTCTACCACTGAGCCACGCTCCCAGCCCCTCACTGGGGGATTCTAGGCAGGGGCTCTACCACTGAGCCACGCCCCCAGCCCCTCACTGGGGGATTCTAGGCGGGGCTCTACCACTGAGCCATGACCCAGCCCCTCACTGGGGGATTCTAGGCAGGGGCTCTACCACTGAGCCACGCCCCCAGCCCCTCACTGGGGGATTCTAGGCGGGGCTCTACCACTGAGCCATGACCCAGCCCCTCACTGGGGGATTCTAGGCGGGGCTCTACCACTGAGCCATGACCCAGCCCCTCACTGGGGGACTCTAGGCGGGGCTCTCCCACTGAGCCACGGCCCCAGCCCCTCACTGGGGGATTCTAGGCGGGGCTCTCCCACTGAGCCACGGCCCCAGCCCCTCACTGGAGGATTCTAGGCGGGGCTCTCCCACTGAGCCACGGCCCCAGCCCCTCACTGGAGGATTCTAGGCGGGGCTCTCCCACTGAGCCACGCCCCCAGCCCCTCACTGGGGGATTCTAGGCGGGGCTCTACCACTGAGCCGCGCCCCCAGCCCCTCACTGGGGGATTCTAGGCAGGGGCTCTCCCACTGAGCCACGCCCCCAGCCCCTCACTGGGGGATTCTAGGCAGATGCTCTCCCACTGAGCCACGGCCCCAGCCCCTCACTGGGGGATTCTAGGCAGGAGTGTTGCTGATTTGCTCAGCTACTGTAGTGTAGGGATGGCACGTCCTTGTCACCATAGCTGTGTTACCCACCTTTGTGTAGAGAAGCTGGGTACTTGGGTTGGTTTCTTTGTTTGTTTGTTTTAGACAGGTGTGTTCCTGGCTGGCCTGAAACTCACTATGTAGACCAGGCTGTCCTACAATTATCAGGAATGTCCAGGGGCTGGAGAGACGGCTCAGCGGTTAGAGCACTGGCTGCTCTTCCAGAGGTCCTGAGTTCAACTCCCAGCAACCACATGGTGGCTCACAGCCATCTGTGATGGGATCTGATGCCCTCTTCTGGGGTGTGTGGAGACAGGGACAGTGTACTCATCATATACATACAATAAACAATTCTTTTTTTTTTTTCTTTTTTTCTTTTTTTTGGTTTTTCGAGACAAGGTTTCTCTGTGTAGTCCTGGCTGTCCTGGAACTCACTCTGTAGACCAGGCTGGCCTCGAACTCAGAAATCCGCCTGCCTCTGCCTCCCAAGTGCTGGGATTAAAGGCGTGCGCCACCACCGCCGCCCGGCACAATAAAGGCACAATAAATAATTCTTTTTTTTTTTTTTTTTTTTTTTTTTTTTTGGTTTTTCGAGACAGGGTTTCTCTGTGTAGTCCTGGCTGTCCTGGAGCTCACTCTGAAGACCAGGCTGGCCTCGAACTCAGAAATCCGCCTGCCTCTGCCTCCCAAGTGCTGGGATTAAAGGCGTGCGCCACCAACGCCCGGCTGTAAATAATTCTTAAAAAAAAAAAAAAAAAAAAAAAAAAGAATGTCCAGCCTCTACGCTCTGAGTGCTGGCATTGAAGGGGTGCACCCCTGTGCCTGGCCTCCCTGGGCCCTTTGATTATTTTGCAGTCCTGTTTGATTTGGGTAGAATGCGTGAGTAGGGCTCTGTGGGCCGTCCGACCCCCTTGGCTTAGCTGTCTTCTCCCCGGACCCACCCCGCCAGAGGACATATCCGTGGTGTTCAGCACAGCTTCCTGGGAGGGCCGTGCCGACTTCTCTCAGGCCGATGTGCACCGGCAGATCGCCATTGTGTTCAAGACGCCGCCCTACGAGGACCTGGAGATCTCCGAGCCCGTGACTGTCAATGTCTTCCTGCAGCGGCTCACGGACGGCGTGTGCAGCGAGCCGCTGCCCTTCACCTACCTGCCTCGGGACCACGGTACGCGCCGGACCACGCCCACCCTGGACACCAGGGGAAGAATGAGAAGCAGAAAGCGGGCCTGGGGACAGTAGCTCAGCCAGCTTAGGGCTCGCTGTGCAAGCATGAGGACCCGAGTTCAAGTCCCAGCACCCCTGTAGAAAGCCAGGCGGGGCGGGGCGGGGCGGCAGGTCCCTGCTAGCACTGGGAAGATGGCGTCAGCTGGACTCCTGAGGCTCTCTGGCTAGCCTAGTCTAGCCAGCAAGTCCCAGGCTGGCCAGCAAACCACAGGCCACTAAGAAAGATGACAAACGAGGAACGAGAACCAAGATAGACAGTTGGTCTCCACACGTGCGCATAGGGCTGTACACAGGAGGAGAGAGACAGGGCGGAAGCAACTGGAGTAGCCAGTGCGGAGGTCCTGAGGTGGGGTCCAGAGGGAACCGTGCTGAGCTTTATCCTGTAGCACACAGAGATCTACCTGCATAGGTGTGGCGGCTGCCAGGGCGACCTCTGTGTCTAACTGATGTATGGCTTTTGGATGCCTCTCTTCTCCTGGACAGACAGCTACGGTGTGGACAAGAAGCGAAAGCGGGGACTGCCTGACGTCCTTGGAGAGCTGAGCAGCTCCGGTGCGTCCACCCCCCACCCCCACCCCCACCCCCACCCCCACCCCCACCCCCACCCCCACCCCCACCCCCACTTACACCCCCACCCCCGAGCCTGGGAGGGGACGGGCGCCCTGCTCGGGGAGGGCGGGCGGGCAGGGTACGGAGCCCTTCTCCTCACATTCCCCCAGACCCACATGGAATCGAAAGCAAACGCCGGAAAAAGAAACCTGTGTTCTTGGACCACTTCCTGCCTGGCCACAGCTCAGGTGAGTGTGGGCGCTGCGGCCCTCCTTCCCGTGCGCGTGCACGTGCGCGTGCTAACAGGACAGGACACCCCCTCCATTGTCACTCTGGATTTCTTTTTTCTTTTTTTCATAATTTTAAAAGAATATTTTATTTTCTTTGTGTTGGTATTTTGCTTGCACGCACGTGTGTATATGCACCATATGCATGCCTGGTGCTTACGGAGGCCAGAAGAGGGTGTGTGATCCCCTAGAACTGGACTTACTGAGGGAGGGCTGTGAGCCGCGGGGAATGCTGGGAAGGGGACCTGCGTCCTGAGCAAGAGCTCTCGGCCACCGAGCCCTCCTGAGCCCCTTCCTGGTTTCTTTACATCCTCTGAATACTTGCCCAAGGTCAGAGTAAAAAAAGTAAGGGGTCAAGACGTCTGGCAGTGGCTCTCATATATGATCCCGGCACTCAGGAGGCTGAGGCAGGAGAATTACCAAGAGTTAGAGGCCAACATAAGTCTACATAAAGTCCCAAGACACCCTGTGGGGCTACATTGAGAGACCCTGTGTCAAGCGTCTCTTCCCGCAGAGGAGCACTCCCAGGCTGTGGGGGCAGGGGGGGCGGCTGTGCTCTCTCCAGGGCACACAGCTCCTGAGTGGCTCCGCGTCTCTGAGCCTCAGGGCTCCTTACAGAGCCTTTTTAAAGTACCCTGTAAATTTATGTTATGATTTTATTCATCACCGTGATGACGTGTGTGTGATATGGGTGTATGTGTGTCACAGTAGACGTACGGGTGGCTGCGTGTCGTGGTGCACACCTCCGCTCTCCGCACCGCAC